>VYZM01022316.1:17730-45389 GCA_013398915.1 Dromas ardeola | reverse complement strand
AAAAAAAAAAAAAAAAAAAAGAAAAAAAAAGCAGCTGAGGCTGCTCAGGGTTGTGTGGGCAAGGATGGCTGGCAGAGGAAGGGGCTGTAAGGGGTAAGAAAAGGCAAATGGCCAAACACAGAGGGAAACGTGCAGGGAAGGGAGAGCAGAGAGAGATTAGGGTAAGACATAAGAACAAAACTGGGTAGCTCATCAGGGCTTCCTTTGTAAGAGGGAAGAACTGGTTCTCTGAAATACCAAATTGTCTTGATTTCCTAATGTGGAATAGTTGGGGGGGATGAAGGGGAAATGGGTGGGAAGAACTGAGGGCTCAGAGGTTTAAAAAAAACTATTATGATAAAACCCACAGCACAAAAGTACACAATGTGGAATTCTTGTGATTGAAGTTACAACCTCAGATATTAGATGAAGGACTTTTCTAAGCAAGATGATGGCTTTCTCTACCTATAACTTTTATTCCAGGTATTAAGTACTTGAAAAGTATTTTCTGCAGCTTTTTAAAATGCAATAATACTGTAGTTACGGGCAGGAAATGCTTTTGCTGCTTATGTATAATATTATACAAAATCATGTTACAGCAGATCCCCCCCCCCATCAAAACAGGTCTATTGAAGCTCCAGTTATTTCCTATTCTTTATTAAACACTGAAATCCCTTTGTGAAAACACAAACCAAAGACTGCTCTAACACACACTTCCTTGAAATCAATGCACACTATTAAGAACAACTATTTTTTTGTCCCCAAACTCAAAACATGGATCAGCCTCTCAAGGTTAATGTCCCTGTCACACAGCAGTTCCCACATCCACTAAGCCCTGGCCACTGTTGCAAGTCAATACTTCAAATAGCCTACAATTTGCAAACCACAAAGCTCTGTGCCTCCAGGAAGCCCCCATGGTGTATGTTTTTACTCAGACTTCAAACAGATATCAGAACAAACACTGGTGGAAAGGGAAGGTGAAAGGCCCAAGGGATGAACGATCAAAATCAAGTAAATAAGCACAAACAGTTTACAGAAAGGGAGAGAACTCTCATTGCAAGAGGGCAATCTGAATGCATGAGCTACCCTTGTGGAGACATTTAATAAGATCAAAGTTAAATTACGGAAAGGCTTGGAACGTAAGTATTTTCCACCCAGACATTGCAAAGCCATGAGTGAGGCCTGTAACATCCAAAGACGGGCATCCCATTTGTCACACAAGAAAGCAGAAATAAAGGTGAAGGAAATAAGTCCTTCTTTGCTATTGTATAAAGAAACTACAGACCCAGGAACACATTCCACATCACTTCCTTGCTCTACCTAAACGAGAGGGCTCTTGGAGAAAGCCGCTCACTAGCAGTAGGGCAGCGCGAGTTCCTCGAGAACAGCTCGCCCTGAGTTCCCAGAGGGCTTCAGTCAGCTCTCACCACAACCAGCAGCCCTTCAAAATAAAACTCCACCTTAAACACCTAAAGAAGTAGAGGCAGCAATCACAAAACGTGCAAATGCCTAGCATATTTCTTTTGGAGCATTTAACAATCACCTTAAAAGGACCGTGTTTTGGCAGCTCAGACCCATAACGGAATCCCCAGGGATCCTCTGAATCCCTCACGTGTAGCTGCACTGACATACGTCCTTAGCAAGAAAAAGGGCCTTTCCTTCCCAGGAGCACAACACTTAACTGAGCAGCAGTGTACTTCACCAAAACTGATAGAAAAGCTAATTTTACATTTATCATACATATATATTGTTACTCTTCGGAAGAAACTGTATTTGGTCCCGTCAGTAATTTTTTCAAGGGAAACACTGAAGCATCCCAAACCTGTAGCGGACAGTACAAGGGTTCTTACGTTGAGCTAGGTGAGAATTAAACAAAAAATGGGTATTTCCCTTTGCTCTAGGAGATATAAGCTACTATAGCATTTTTGTTGTTGTTGTTCAGCCAAACTGTATAGACACATAATAAAAACCACTGCTAGCCATATTCTTTCTCAAGGGGAAAAAAAAAAAAGTTTTCACACTTGAAATTACATCAAGAGTGTATTGAATTTGCAAAATGAAACACCTAAAAAGGACAACAAAAAAAACCAAACAGAAGGTAGCACATGCATCCTGCTCTTGTGTGCAGGATGTGTACTACACTAAACCTCTGGAGCATTTCATGAAAGTAAGAGTGATCATGTTGTTCCATGCCATGTTCTAATCCAAACTGTTCGCAATCTCAGCAGCATAAATCCAGTGAAGTCAAAATTAAACACAGAATTTGGTCTGTAAGGAACAAGATACTTGGTCTGTAGTGACTGTAGCAAGACATCTGCACTTAAAGTAAAAAATATCCTAAATGACAGTGCAGCAAAAATTTTAAAACTTGATATAGTTCTATTCTGCAGTTGTATGTTTACACAACTTTGCAACTATCACACATGCAAAATAGGGCATGATCACTTTTATACGGGAAATAAGCTTGTTCATTTCCTTGTTTTGAATATTTCATTTTGCCACCCACCAACATGGGGTTTTTTTCCTCCCTTTTTTCCTTCAAAAAGCTAACCTACAGTAGAAGAACTCCATTTAACAAAGGATTTCCTAAGCACGTTAGGCAAGGCTCCTGACAGCCTGATAGGGGCAGTTTACAGAACAGCAGTATGAAGCTGAAAGATATTAGATAATTTGGAAAAGGTCACCGGATAAGTTAGTGGTGATGTGACGGCAAATAGGAGCTCAGAACACGGCAGCCTGCTCAGCTACATCAATTACAGACACGTCCTGCCAGTGATCGAGACTGTGCAATAGGGTCCAAGTGGCTTACAGTTCCTGTTGTAATTATTCAAAATTCAGCAAAGTAGCAGCTCTAAATATGTAGGATGCTTCTTTTCTCACAGGGAATGCAACTTTCCACAGTAACTGCATTTCCCCAAAATAACAAAGCCTGGATTAACTGGAAAGACTTACGACCACAAGAGACCCTACAGAGAAGTAAGGTTATAATACACAGCAGCGCTACCAGCTCTCAGTTTTACCACAAATCTCAAGATAAGTGCACTTCTTTTGAAATCCCAGATCTTAAAAACATGCAACAGAGTGCAAATCTCAGTTTGTTTAATTTATGTATCTAGCTTTTGTGGCTTAGGCGAATCTTATATATATGACCTGAGTTTATCTAAGAAAAGAAACAATCTTTACGGAATTTCTGTCTTTTTTCTTTTTAATAAAAGAAAAATCATTCTTTGGGGGCTTACCATTGTGAGTACTTTGGACAGCTGACTACCAATGTCACTGCCAACTGAAATAACAGCTGTTCAGTTTCAAAATACTTGTAAAAACCCACAATCGTCTCCCAAGCTCTCCTCACACTATCAGATCCACATTTTATCCTCAAATTAAGATAAACAAATTCTAACTATAGCATCTTTCTATTTTGCAACAGGGATCTGAAACTTAACTTTAGGATACCAGTAGAGCAATTGCTGTTCTTGGAGGCAAAAAAAGGAAGCTGCTAATTAGCACGCACTCAGAAAAGCCTATTTTGGCAGCTAAATTCTCTACAGCCTCCATCTGCAGAGAGCAATCTCCAGCATAGAGATGGACTGGATGTTCCCTTCAGCCCTTCCTTGCAAGGGCTCACAATATAACACCACCAGAGGATCCACAGGTCAGAAACAAATCCCCTCTACCCTGCACACCCCTACAGCAGCCTGGAAATGCTGGCAGAAATATTGGAGGGCAATATAAGCTGTTACTGACATAAAAATTCAGAGACCAAGAAAGACGGAGAGGGGAGGACAGCAGCAGAGATATAAAGAACAGAAGCAGACGGGAGAGAGGGAAGAGCATTAGCACAATCTAGTCAAAGAGAAGTGGGGCTCGATGGAAATTGTAAGCTAATAATAAGAGAAGAAAATGTAAGTGGATCTTCAAGTGGGGTCTTTTGGGATCCTCCCCCCCAAGTGGTAGAGGTTCTGTAGAAGTAAAGATACTCATGCTATGGTCAAATGGGTCCCATCTGCTGGAACTATTTTTCTTTTTTTAATAGGATTTTTTTTTTTCCTTAAATCGCACAAATAATCGATTTCATATTTACTGCAGGACTTCAATGAAGTGCAAAAAATAAAGGTGGTGATTACTCACTGAGGAGAACAAAATATTACAGGATAACAGGTCAATTAAGAAGCATCACCCCAAACCAGCAATGTTTTCCTTGTGTGTGTCAGTGTGGGGAATGCAATCACATAATTGGACCTGGTATCAAAATGCATCTGCACAATGGAGAGCTAATTAAGATATTCTTTTTTATATTCCAAACTTTTAAATGCTTAACTTTGTCACCTTAATACTCTTGTCTTTTCAAAGTTATTTTCCTTAGATTGCGGCAGCGCCTACATCCTTACTGCTTTCAAAATACAAACAAAAAGCTCACAAAAACACGCTTTGCAGAGTAGAAGCAATAAAAATAATCACCTAAGCACAAACACAAAAGCCATCAAAGCCCAGAGTTAAAGCTGGGTTTGCTTTAAGGCTAAGCTCACGCTATTGCAAGTATAAGGTGCTTTGCTATTCAGGGTAGGAAGAAGGGCTCAGTACACATTGCTCTAAAGCACCATTTAACAATCAGGCAGAGCAAGATGACTTTTTCCTGGAGACCACCCATAGCCCTGGCTTCAAGGGGAGTGCAATGTTCATTGCTATATGTGATGAGTAGGGAACAAACACAGATTACAACACATGGTGTAGGACCAACAGTGGTCCTTCCACTGCGTTAATGACACTCTCCTACAGCTCCTCTTGCACAGACATAAAGAGGGTGCGTGTGTGTGTGTGGGGGAAGGCTCCATCTCATTCTTTTCAATTATCCAGAAGACCGCTGTGTAGCCTATACTGTACCCAAAACAAGGACTTACGATGGAGCTGGACCTTTGTTATCCCCAGAAGCACTCAAATACTATGTCACCTGGTGTCTGATAATTTATCATCCTAGTCTGCCTGATCCCAGAAGAACAACCTGCTGAACAGACACTCCAATAGCAACTTGAAATCCAAAGAAGAGTTTTAATCTCCCATGGGCACACCACCTACTCTGGATACAATGACTGGCTGCCTCTGAAAACAATCTTACAATCACCACATCACCCCTTCAAAGCCCTAAATTTAGAGACTCAGTTCTGCAATTCTGCCATTACAGTCAAGACCAGGATCTACTGATGCTAACACGGATGAGGCAGCCAGCCAGTTAATAAGTTAACACTTCCTTGACTTCTGTTTTCATTCAGACGGAATGTGCACAAATCTTGACTTTGATTCCACAAGAACACCACTCTAAGGTCAATAAATCTGGATATTCAGCTCCAAAGGTCAATACAGGCTTACAGGATGTCACCACTTAAAAGGTAGGCTTGATTCCTTCAGGCCAACCTTTTTGTATAACCGCAACACAAACTCCTAGTTCCTATGTGGTCACCAGGACTTTCACATCGCTACAGTTTAATCCGCTCAAGTGGGGATCATACAGGGAAGCGATGCTTCCCTGGCAACAATCCTCTCCCAGGCTCTGCCCATACTACACCAGCCAACTTTCACAAAAAGGAGAGAACGAGATTTATGCTTGAAGTACCCCTTAAGGATTTTAGGTTTTGTTTGTTTTAGAGGGTAGGGGAAGAGAGATTGCGAAAGAACAAGCAGAGCTAATCTCCAGCTTTTAAATAAAACACAGCTACACAGATTTCTTTGCCCTTGGGCTTTTGTTTTTCCTCTTGACTGAAATCCTGCTCAGCCTCACCTGATACTGACAGGGATGGCAACCCACCAGACCCTTGCAGCCAACAATTTTTTATTTTCTTTTATTAAAAGAGGAGCCAGGCTGGGCAAACATGGACATTAAATATGCCTAAGTTTCATTTGGCCTAAGAGAAGAAGATTATCCTATTTTAATGCAACACAAGCAAAGAATTCCAAATGTCAAGATCTCCCACAAAAAAGTATGCTACTTAGTGACAGGATGTTTAATTATTCTCAGTGCAATGAAAAGGCTTAGACTGCCCCGTTCCTGCTGATGTCAGTAAGGACTGCCCTCCAAATTACAAAGTTGGGAATATGACATTTATCTACAGTCAACTATTTAAAGCTTGTCTCCTACAGTTGTTTAAAAAACCCCTGTAACTAGTATTCCACAAATGCCAGCTATATTGGTGTGTTGAGAGCTACCTGAAGAAAGTGAGACACCCCTTGAATAATAACAACTAAAAAATATCAAAAAAGAACACAATTAAGATATTTCTGAAGGGGGAAGTTACAGAAGAAAATGCAATACACAAATTATTTTACTGTTGCATTTTTCCATCTTTGCATAACTAATTTCCCCTCACACTATTTAACCTCTATTCGACTTCCTTAGGTGGAGTGCTAAAAAAATAACTGATTTGAATGCACTTTTAAAACTACCATTTTTAACTGGAATTGAAATTATGCAGAGTAGTGCTGTTCACCCACAGCTCTTACATCAAAGCTTTCCCACTATGTCATGAACCACTTTGCAAGCCAGTGTGGGATCCCATCCAATGAAAAAAGTATGTGGCAAAATAGAAAAAACCCCAAACCAAAAGACACGCCATCTCCACAATACACTAAAGGGGAAACATATTCAGCATTTCTACCCTTTAATTTCACACATAAGAATACGAGAGATTCTCAAGAATGAGGCACACTGGTTAATTCTTACCACTTTAAGTCATCTTACACCAGCAGTGCAGCATGCCAGAGGCATTGTGTTCCCTGAACTGGGGAGGACGCCCGTGATGTTACTTCAGAACAGACTTCTACGGCGCATTCAATCCCTCTGCCACGACGAGCAGCAGAAACAGTGAAAACAGACTTGCTCTCTCATATGCAATAACACTTACAAAAGCAAGGCAAAAAGTTACTGGCAACAAAAGACAAGTTCAAAACCAAGTTTGTCTTTACCTGTTGTAAGAAACTTGAAACTACCATTATCCCGTACAGGTAAAAAGAATAGCAAAGTAAAAAAAGCTCGTATTCTAATACTCTCATTTCTATCTCTTCTTATGAAAAATGTGCCTTTTATTACATTTAAATTTGCTCAATTCAGAAACGTGTTCAGTTGCTATGACTGTTAGATATGCACTGCTTCTTTCGCATTAAGAAATAAGGTAGCGTTTAACTCCTCTCACGTACAGCAGTTTTTACTGTACCGAGTCAAAAAGAGAAGAGAATTTGCAGGCAAACACACCGCAGCCGCAGTGCCTCAGAACGAATGAACACTTTACTAGCAACTAGACGGTAAAGACAGACAGAAAGGAAAGTGAACTATGCCTGAGATATCACATATGCTCCAGTTAGATTTTTAAAGTCACTACATTTTACAATAATTAAGCACAAGACAAATGCAACATGCCAAAACCAATGAAAAGGGCATATCTAGAGCCAATCTTTTAAAAGATTTTAAAAGATGTCATGAGACACATCAACACATCGTGATTTTGCAAACCAAGCAAAGTTTTACAGGGTCAATTCTTGGGTGAGAGACAGCTAAACAAAAGTCTACAATTAGTACTAAGTTATTCAAACGATTCACTGAACTTTCCTCTGAATTTCTTATCAACTGGCATGACATTCCTAGGTGCAACGTATGTTGAAATAAGCATATTCTAAAGACTATCTTTGTTAGCTTTTGTCTTCTTTAGAATAAGACACTTAAACATACAGTTCCTGCCTCCCCAAACTTGTTCTTGATTTCAAAGGTGAACAATACGTTTCACTCATTTACCTTGACTATATCACGCAGCATTCCCATTTACAACTAAAACAGCTGCCACATATCACCCACCTCAGCAAGAAGCACTTCATCAGTAGCTCGCTCCCTCATACACACACACAAGCATAACTTACAAAGCACTGTCATTTAAATTGCCTTTCAAATCCTGTTTGTTTTTTAAGCAGCTTGTTAAACTAAGCAAAACTCTCTTACGAGTTTAGAGATTATGTCCTCCTTTCCATGTACTTGATCATAACAACCAGTCTGGAAAGTAAGCGTCATCCTGTCGATTAACACGCCTTCAAAACTTTTTCCTCAGCTAAAACACAAACAGCTCCACAAGCTAGCCCTACAGAATAGCACATCTGCCAGCAAATACTTTTTTTTTTTTTTTAAAACTAGATGCTGCTGCAAACAGTCTAGAAAGTAGGTTATACCTTGTCATTCAGGTGATAAAAGTGTGCCTGAACACAAAACCAGAAATGAGATGAAAAATACATTGTCCTTCTACTTTCCACCACCCTGCTGCCAGGCACTATAGCAGGCATCCAGGCAAACTGCACGAGTATTCTCAAAATGGAATTGCATCTTCTTCCTCTGCATAGATGATCTGGCACCACAAGAAATCTCTGCTAAATAACGTCTCTCAATAGTCAAGTTACACTTTGCTTTATTTCATGCTATTAGCTTTACTTCTACCTCCTTGGACCACCCTAAGGGATTCTTCTCCATTATGCTCTTCAAATACTTGCAGATAATCATATCTCCCACTTAGACATCATTTAGCCAAGTTTCATGCATTTCTTTTCATCTTCTTTCCCTCATAAATCAATCCCTTCAGCCTCTCCAGCGTTCTTACTGCTCTTCCCTGAATTTCTTCCAAATTGCTGACATCTTTCAGAGACTGAGGAACTTCCAATTGCATGCTGTACTCTAGATGTGTTTTTTGTACTCTAAAGAAAGATAATTAAGCCTTTTCAAGAAATATTAATGTTCCAAAGTCTGGAATAAATATAAATCAGAGATTGCATTTTTTTTTTCCAGAATGGATAGTAATTATCCCCATTTCACAGAGCAGAAGTATCTGACTTATTGCTGCACACAAGCACTGCCAGAATAAGAAACAGATCCATGTTTGCCATTCCCAGTTGCAAGGTCTGCCAAGTTTCAGCCCACAGACGACGTAAAACAACGTTCCCAGGCTGTGATCTATAGGCAAACACAAGCCATTTCCAAGCGACTATGGAACAACACCCGGGGAGCCCAGCGCTTGCTCACAGGAGCGGGCCCATCCCTGGAGGCTGTGGGCACCAGCGGGACCATGTACCACCCTCCAATGTGCCCTGGTCTGCTGTTACCTTAAGTAGCAAGGACACAAGCCTCCGATACATCTACGTTATTTTTATGGCTATGTAGAGTTTAGTTTCTAAAACCAGCCCTCAGCTATCATCAGGTTAACCACCCGAACAAGCCGTTCAGTTCCAGAGGCTAGGACTGGTTCTACATACAAGAGGACTGACCGACTGCCAGGTTGACGCAGTCCAAGGCAGTTTTCAACTCGCACGTTTCCTTCCCTTCCCTCCCACCCCCTGATACGTTTGTGAAGGAATCACAGGGAAAAAACTTCAGCAAAATTAAAAAGAGCTCTTCACAAAATAAATCTGTAAGAGACACTATATGAGGAGAGGCAAGGCTGAAGAATGGGGGGGAGAGAAGAGTCTGATCAGTTAAATTTAATAAAAAAAAACCCCACTGAAAACCCACAAACAGGATGCAGACACATTAAAAAAGCAACACTGACCTAACAAAGGAATGTGAACTGCAGTTGACTTAAACAGCATCACAGCAATAGCCCTCCCCCTACACACAAATCTCTGCAACTCTTAAAGACACAGGTTTTTAGGCTCTTCCAAATTCCATGGTTCTTTCCCCCGCTAGCCACACGCTGTTTGATACTCTTAGCTTGAGTTAATTTAGCTTATTGCCTCTTCTTTCCAGACATCAAGAGTACCCAAGTTTGACCCAGACTAAAGCAAAGCAAACTAAGTTGTATTATTCTGCCTACCTTAGAGAGGTATTAAATTCTAGTATTTCGCTACATATTCTTCTGATTGAAAGAAAAACTATAAAGGGTCCTCTGTTTCATGGTCTGCTGTTAAACATCCGAGGAGTATAACCAAGATTAGATAACAAACACCTTGGTGAAAGGTATCATTTCTTCTCACTAACTCAATATACAGAGCAAAAAGCAATTTTCTAAATCTGTATACGATTTTCTCAATGTGACTGCTGGTTCGCAATTACAGTTCCTGCTTACATCCACAATGGTGATAAAGACTCATTATTAGGCTTCTCCCTGTCCCGTGAAGAACCATTTCCTACATCCATGTAGGAATGTGGCAATGGCAACATAAATGCCATCCTCCTGCAGTTGTTCTCTTTCATCATATTTTTGCCTCCGGAAGACAAAAGCTACTAAAACCGCTATATTTTTAAGCAAGATATCATCTTGATTTTCAGCTTGAACCCTTTTCAGCGTTAAGGTCATTTACACATCATTTCACCACGTACCTAAAGGTACCTATCTCAGTGAAGGCTTAAAAGCTTTTCTATACTAGAAAATGCAAAACGTACACATCTGGTGCAACTTCTTTCTTTAAATATGCACTGTGCTTGCTACCTAGGCTCTCAGACCTATTTGCAAAGTCTAGCACTTGATGACAAAAGTGGAATAACTGCTAGAATAGAACACAGGAGGTTTTTTGTCTAGTCAGAAATTCTAATCTTCTGATAGAAAGAAGAAAGGAAATCTCCTGAGGGTCAAAATTAGTGCAGTTGCATCAAGCCTTAAATTAAATGGAAGAGAGTCCATTTTCAGCAAGAAATCAGGAAACTTCAGTTTTCTCTATAGATCAATCTCTATGTGATTGTTTGCTGTCATAGAACATCATGATTTCTTTTCTCCACTTGTACAACAGAAATAATCTCGCCCATCTCCCCAAAGAGGGCGGAGGATTAACTAGTGACAAATGGGCTGAAGACACTACAGAAATACAAAGTAGTTCTAGTATCGTGTAAATCTTATCCCACAATCTGAGTCAAATGCAGCGCCTATTACTGCCTTTTGAAAAGGCTCAGAACAACTTTCCTAACTTAAAAGAAGGACAAAAAAAAGCCAGTAATGACACTTAAAAACTCTAGCACTCATCATTCCCCATGCTCTAACCTAAGGAGGCATAAATCCTTGCTATAATTCACCAAGGATGAAAAATACAGTAATACATAATTTCATAAAAACAGGAGACACAAGCAATAAAAAAGCCTCTCAAGATCTCCAAAAACTCATTTATCAATCAGTTTTCGCTTGAAGGCAAGTTCGGTAATGACATGCAGAACAGAGCCAATTTAAGGAACTTGCATCCACTATACTATATTTAATAAGTAGCTACAGGTAAAACTGATTGCAGGTTTGCTTTCCTTTATTTGTTCAGAAGGGCTCCGGTGCAAATCATACCTATATTGAGAGGAGAGATTTCCACAAACCTTTCTGGGCAAAGCATGATTTCTATGTTACTGGCACTCAACAGGAAGTCATTTTGAGACCTGAGTTTGTTGACACAGGAGATGCAGCTTCAGGCCATTCAATCTCACAATGTAAGCCACAGCCACCATCATTTACTTAGAAGAGGTACAATCCACCAAATCATCAGTGGTTCAACTGGGCATGAGCTGATTTCAAAACTTCAGCAGACTACTGGTAACATTCAGACTTGCAATATGGAAAGATGCTCTGCGCTTGACATAGATTAGTATTTGTTAGCTGATAAGCACCCACCTGGAATTCGGATTTTAAATTTGCCACTTTGTCCAAAACCACCATCTATTATTCCATCTTCTCCTGTAGATAGTTTGACTTTTAGACCCACGAAAATCTGGATGTTTGTTTCCTTTTTAAATAACGAACGACCAATCACACTGTAGTCATCCATCACCTGCAAAAGAAATTGGGCTTCATGAGTCTACAGTCTAAAGTGACAAGAAAAATTATACCTATGAGAAGTTTGGTGACTTTGACCACCCTGCCCTTAGAAAACCATTTACCTGCAAGTGAACAAAACTTTAGATGAGTCATCAAAACAGCTGAGTTTAAGGCAATTTGTAGAAGACTTTGTGAATCAATATATTCCTGCTTTCACCCCCTTTCTTATAATATAGGAAGAACAAAGCCTGCATTAGAACATGCTGTAAAGATCAGTTAATTAAAATCTTTTCTGCTTTGAAATGTTTCCATGAAAGTCACTTAAGTACCTATGCTCACAAAAAGTTTATTCCATTACTTATCCTACAGCTAAGTACATTATCACCTACATAAACATTCTCTGCCTCTTAGCTCCAGACCTGCACTCCAACAGCTACACTTCCAAAGAAATGACAGAATTACTCAGAGTTTCTAAATAGAGCCTTTTAAATATTCACCTTTACATACACATTGATTTGTTAAACTAAAAGCCTTATGACCATTGTATCCAATTTTAATTTCAAGGTTTGTAACCCAGTGGGAAGAACCATTCCAAGTTGAATTCTTAATTAAGCTATCAGGAACAAGAGGCAGCAAGGTTGGTGGGTAAGGCAAGATAAACAACCCTCCCTTAGGCATTACAAAGTATAAAGTGCAGTCAAGTGAGCCTAATCCTGTAGGTGTGAATATCCTTGTATACCTAACGCCTGGAGTTAGTCTACCTCGTAGCTGCAGCAAGAACATTTATTTACTTATCAGAAGAAATAAGGGGATATTACTTAAATCTTTTCAAGCTCTTTTTTTTTTTGGTGGCAAAAGTTGCAGCTCTTCTTCGTATCTTAGGAGCGCTTTTCAGATAAATCTAAGTGTTTCAAAGACCAAAATGACTTGGAACAGTAAAGAACTATAACCAATTCTGAACACTCCCCTTTATTTGGTTTAAATGGTGGCTCAAAGTATTGCTGGTTTGTTAAGGTACTCTCCTTCCCTGAAGCCTCCTCTATAAACAGTAGCGCACACACAGACTTAAATCCCTAGCATTATTGTTTATTATTTTGTTACATGTGTATGCCTCTATTTTAATGCCAATCTCAGTATGGCAGTAAATCTAGCATCAGAAATTTTATTTTTGTTTTATTTTAAATGGGATTTACTTGCTTAGCTATAAAGAGCCTTGAAAGGGCCGTGCAATATTAGAGAGCGCTGGCAGGACCTCATCCTGTCCTGCACCATATGAACATACAGGATGAGAAATGTCTACAGCCCTTCTTCTCTTACATGGAAGTTGTGGATGCCCCATCCCTGCAGGTGTTCAAGACCAGCCTGGATGGGGCGTTGAGCAACCTGGTCTAGTTGAAGGTTTCCCTTGCCTGTGGCAGGGGGGTTGGAACTAAATGATCTTCAAGGTCCCTTCCAACTCAAACCATTCCATGATTCTATGAGATGACAACAGTACAGGCAGCTCCGCTCCCAGCTGGGTACAGACTCAAGGCTTTAGGCAGAAGCATTCAGTTGCCTCCACAACATTCACTGCCTGAACATCTGCTCCCCATCTTTCCCCAAAAGGTCATATTTCTGGGGGTTTTTTTTGGTGTGTCTGTCCTCTGCCACCCCCTCAACAAGCACTGCTTCAAAACTGCTTGTGAACCACTAAAGGCAGTATCACTGCTTGGCAACCGCTGGCTTAAATTTAAAACTGAATAATGTCTTTTACTAGAGCCACTGATAATAGGTGGTGGTAGAGGGGGAAGATAAGCTTTCAGGCACACACTTGCCTTTCTTTAGGTCTGAAATAGAAGACTAGCAGAAAAAGCAGCTGTTAATTCCAACCTGAAGAAGCACTTACATTCTCAAAACTTTCTTCATTTTTCCAGTTGCATTAGCTGGTGAAATAAAAATATTACTTCTTCCTATAAATCTTTTATTCCTAAAACAAGAATTTCAAAACTGAACATTCCTCTCCTCCACCACTGGCTACATGCTTCTTACCCCTGTGTTTGAAATACAGGCAATCTCTTACACTCCAGTGAGGATCTTCCATATATCTATTATTTTTGTAGTTATCCCCCCAAAATGGCACAGGAAGCCAACTTTAAAGACAACATAAACATCTTTTATTTTTCCAAGAGCACTTCAAAGTTATCTTTAACTTAATTAAAAGGGAATTACAGGGTGAGCAATCATAGTAGGCTAGCATGCTTCGGTTTAGAGCCTCCCGAGCAGGGCTCTCAAAAAACTCAGAATGATTTCTGTGAACAAGTGTTATAAGCATCGTGTACCTTTGAGTAAACTAGTAACGATAACCTACAATTGATGGTCGTAACAGCAACAAAACCTATCACCACTGAGGTATGCCATAGTCATTTAATACCTTTTGATTTTAAAAAACCTTATCTTTTATAAGTAAGTGTGCTTTTTAAGCTCTTGGTCTTGTGTACACAGTTTAGGAAAGTAACCGAGGACTCCAGCTGCACTGTTCCTTTCACTCTAATGGTCAACTTCTTAAAAAAATTCCTCCTTTAGCCGATCGATGTGTCCTGTCCATATCACCATTATTACTGGGGCATCTCCGCAGGCCATTAGAAAAACAAGTGCTTTAGGGGTGCTGAGATAATAAGTGATTAGTGACTTGCCTGAGTGGCTGTTTGGAATGAAACTTTTGTAATCCAAAGTCTCAGTCTCGTACACTAAATACTGTACATCCCATCCTGTGTCGTCCGCCCCCCTCAGCCTATCATCAATTTATCCCTGACGAAGACTAAATAATAAGAGGACGCCCGATATAACAAGAACTAAGATAACTGATCAGTCTTTGCAGTAAAATAAATGGGTGACGGAGAGATAATTGCTACAAAGGAAACCTCATTTTCTCCACTTTAAGACCATATTAGAAAAATAAAAAGAAAAAATTTTGGTTTAGTCGTGCTTTGTCAAAAGGCAGAGAAACGCATGTTGTTCTCTCCAACTGAAACTCAACACTTCCAATTACTTTACCAGCAATTTACCTCCAATCGCTGGATTTTAAGTTAATCCCCTTTGAGTTCTCAGAACATCTACAATGGCAATCACTTTGCCTATTAGCTGAAGAGCCTTTTGGGAGATCTTTCTGCTTTTCTCTCAAACACTCTTTTTTTTTTTATAAAATATTATTAACTTAAAAAGCCAAATGCCGCGAAGACAGTAAGGGATACACAGTCTGCTCTGAAGCAGCAGCAAGGGGCCTAGCAATGAGGGCAGACTAATTTTATTAACTTCAGGGAAACTTCAAAAAGCTTTAGGGCTTTAATGCCAGACAGAGACGACCCCAAAAGTCAGTTTAAGTGCTGCATAAACAAAGGATTAGGGCAAGAAAAAGCTGAAGGCTCCTTGCATTTCTTGTTTATATTGTCATATGACCTAGTAGGAGTGGGAGAGGGCTGCCTCTCTGACTTTAATCCCCCATGGTGTACAGTGGCGTTTCAGTTCACTGACCTACATTACGATAATATTTTTTTAAATTTATGGGCAGAGGTGCAGCATCAAACTCACTTAAGGACTTAAAAAAAAAGAAAAGAGGCGGGGGGAGAAATACGCAGAAGAGAAAAATTTTCTGGCTGGTATCGTCTCCCCCTCTCACTTAGGTTAGATCAGCAGCTTAGAAAGGGATTTCAAGTTCAAAGAGAACGTCTCTGTTACTCTTGTTTTATGGCTTAGACCAGAGGACACAATAGCACTGAGTTTATGAAATATCCCTTCCCACTTGGCTTTTGTGTTTGCAGGAAAAAAAGTAAACAGCACTTTATAACCATAGGTGAAGTATGTGCATCTCTGGCATGTAACACTTTTGCTAATACCAAGCAGTTCACAGAAAAAATTAACCACCTCACACTCCCCATCTAAGAAGTACTTACGCTACCATATATTGTTTGCAAAACCACAGTTAGTGTTACATGTGTTGGCATTCCGTGCAGTCTATAGTATAATTCCAAGGAAAAATAACTCTGAGATTTCCTTTTGAGCAGGGATAGCAAGCTATACCGTCCAGTCTGTCAAACCACCCTCATTTTTAAGATAACTTAGAAATTACCGTCATCTGAACTCCCTCTCAAACAATCCATCACACACATTGAGAGCAAATAACTCCGTGTCTTAACATATCTGTAGAAAAAAGATCAGAACAGAAACACACAGAAGGAAAACAAAGCGGTGCCAGAATGAGATGGGAAATAAGAGGTTTGAGACAGAGAAAGTAAAAGCACTGAATGTTAAATACTAGAAAGACACAGAGAGATTTAATTTTAATTCTGATTTAATCTAAAATTATATGCTTTTAAACAGAAATAAAACCATTTTTTAAAAAAGGATAAAAACAAGTCTGAGGATTATTCTCAGCAAACTGATAAATGGTCCATTGAAGCCAAAGCAGAAAACAACAGGAGAGGAAACAAAAAGAACCTATGACTAACACTGAAAATACAAAGTATTTTTATTACTTTTTTGTACTTTAGAAAAAGTACACTTGAGACATCTTCATCACGATCAGTGACAGCTCATTTACTTCTAGAAAACAGTTTCGAGCACTTTCCATTTTTATGTCAGAAATGGGCATATTTGAGACTGCAAATTCCTGTTTCTGCTTTTTCAAAACGTGGCTTCATGCATTGAGAAAATGATGGTAAACAAGGCCGCAAAAAAGGATGAAGGAGAAAAGATTTCACCAACAATTGTGTTTGCAGCTTTTTTAATTCTCCAAAGACTGTTCTAGCCTATAGTTTGTTTCCGAGAACTAGGTGATCGACTTGGTACAAAGAAAGAATGTTTTAGTCAGCCACACCATTTCCTTACATCAGCATAGAAGTATTAAAGGCTTTTCTTTCTGCAATTGCCTCCAGCACTAGAAGCTTTCAGTTGTGTGCTGGGCTCTAAAGACCTTTTTTCTCACCATCCTCCAAGTGAACAAACTAAACTTCTGCCTTTGAACGTCCATCCAGGAGGAAGGAACGGAGAGGAAAAGTTCATCTCCTTCAGTACTTCACGTCTCATTACTGCTGTTTTAATAGAGCAAGAAGCCATCACACAGACATCTCTGCATATCCACTGACTTTGGTTTTCAGATGTTTGTCCCATCTCTCCCCAGACTGTGCTTCTTGTGTCCAAGAAACATCTTCCTTTCTCTGCCCTTCTCTTCCTTTTCTGTAAAGGCACAGTGGCATTTGAGAATTTCTAACTAGCAGCCATAAGCGCCCTTCCCTTTGCTGAGTATTTTGCCATCACTATAACCTGGTTAAAACCAGTACAGGAGTGGAAAAGGAACTTTCAGTATTGACTCAGAACAATGAGTAAGAACTGCATAACCAGAACGGTTTAGATTTTAAAAGCTCTATACATACCAGTCCAGTCAGTGTTCTCCAGGCACACACAGGGTACACACAGGGCACTAACTTCATTATACAACTTTATAGTGCAAGTTCCCCTCACCTCTATTTGAAGTTTAGAAAGGCTCAATCCCAAAAACCCACAGGCACTAAATTCCTGGTACAGCCTAGTTCAGAACACGTTCATTTTACCAAGTAAGAAGAAACTGGTTGATGTCATGATTTTATTAATCTTTACACCAATCTATGCTGTGTTCCCTTTATGTAAGAAAAGCAACTTAAACAAAGAGGGAAGAGAGGAAGCTACAGACTGTTACTACATACGATACTGCTCAGGGCCTCCATCTCCAGACCAGCCAGCCCTGGCTTGAAATGCTATAAAGATTAAAAACCCTGTAATCCTTACTATCCAAGCAAAAACCAAGAAAGAGGCTGTTCTGTAGAGCAGAAGATCTGCAGATGCAGGAGTCTTGACCTGACTAGGAGAAGATTGCCAAGCTGGAGCGGGCTCCTCAGGTGGCGGTTCCGAGCATCCAGAAGGACTCTGGTGGTATCTCCATGACTTAAGAACACTCAGGCACTTTCTTCAACTATTTTGAAGTATTTTAACTGTGGTGACTTCAGGTTCTGAGACCTTACACATCCAAAAGGAAACACCAGTGAGATCCATCAAGTATCATTTGAAACAGCGCATAGATCTGGCACATTCAAGTAGGTCAAGTATAGTGACAGTAAGTTAATTTGTTTCTAAAAGGAAACTGCCCACAAATAGCTTGGGGAGGGCAGAGAGGAAAAAAGAACAGAGGCCTACAAAACCCTCACTGGAAATTAAGCAGGCAAAGAGGACAGGCCTGCGAAGAGCTGCCTGAAGCAACCAAAGCCGAGAGAGAGGAAAGAGCTGACCCGACACAGACCTGCATCCCCTTCAGAAGGCCCCACATGGAAATACAAACATCCAAGTCTGTCCCCTCCCCTAATGTTCTCTAACTCCAGTGTGTGGATCCTCTGCCCAAAGCCCAGCAGTCCATCATCTCTCTTGGGTAACGATTTCCTTCTGCCATTTGGTTAACAGGGTTTGTGGCATCAAACACCACAAGTCTGTGCTACGCTGCCGAGGGTTTGTAACTCAAATCCCAGTGAAGGTGTAGAGGGATGGCTACAGTTCAGTAATATGTAGGTTTAGTTTTACTTTACCTTTTTACTTTAAGAATGCCTAGGAAATTACATTTATATAAAACCTAAGTTATTTAAGTTGCAAAATTGGGCACTTAAGAAGTTAAGAAATGCCAGATGTCCATACAACCTTATTCCTGTCCTTCTTTGATATGCCCCATGATATATTCTTTACATGACCACATCCAAAACAATTTCACAGGAACCCTGCCTTATTAAGTGCACAGGGTAAAAGCACAGGGGAACAGAATTAATGTTGCATAGGCAACTGTAAATCGGGTATTTCCTAACTTTCAAGTGCTTGATTTTGCAACCTAAGTAACATTCTTAATTTTTTTTTGTATCCAATAAATAAAACAGTGTATTGGTTGCCTTGCTGACAAACCGATTCCCCCACAGGTGACTCTTACACAACCTCAGAAAAATCAAGACCAGCTGTCCATACACTTGTAAGACCCAAAAGCATGTCTGTATTTTAAATTTAATAATATAAATAATAACCATAGGTGTTACTCAAACCTTGCAAAATTCTACTACCCGGTCATGTGGAGCAAGCCATTCTTTCCTTGGTGAGTGAACAAAATACCAGTCTTATCATACGAGCAAGCAGGCAGATCCTGTGACTTAGCTGGTACACTTTTATGACAAATTTATTCTACTGTGTTAATCCGTATGTTGTGTCAGTCAGTAAACATCACTAGTCGCTTCACAGCACTGTTTAACAGAAATAGTATTTCTGTTTAATGAGCACACAGCTCTCCTTTCCCCTTTCCCCACTAAGCTTCTCAAACCCTTTTACTCAAAAACTAAACAAAAGCCAATAAATAAATGCATCTTTTATATTCCTATTTTACAGTGCGTTTTAACTAGCGAATGTGCTGTGCACTTTTGCTCACCTGATTGCCTTCATCTCTGTATTATTACTGTATTTAGCATACCATCAGCAGCCAAGCAGAACCAAACAAACTCATGTTCAGACTTCAAAGCAGGAAAAATATTAATTGTGGCGTCTGCATGTTTACAGTAGATGGAGTGACATCCACCCACTTCTCCCAGCCCGAGTCACAGCAGGTTCTGCAGACAGCCCAGGTCACTGCCTGTGCCTGCCGGCAGCACTCCATCAGTCTGCACTGTACGGTTTGGTCTTGTTACCCACTTTGTGCCCGTATTAGTCTGCACACCGTTATCAGTCACCCAGAAAGTGTCATTGCCTGGCTGACGCAGCGTTTTACTTGCTATCCTGCTGGAACTACAGTGCCACAGTAAGAAAATAGCCGATGAAACATTAGCTCTAGTAAGCCACTGAAACATCCTTTCGCTAGAAAAAAAGTTAGATGGAAGAATCTAATTATCTGAGCAGGTAAAATTTACTTCTCTTCATTCCTAGCAGGGCTGCAACCATGCAACAGAAAATTCAAGGAACAGTATTTCTGTGACAAATATTTAAAATACAGTGCACAGCCACAACTCGGTGAAACAAACTCTAGTATTACTGATAAGATACCTGGAAAGGATTCAGTGAAAAAAGTATCACTGCTGCTCACACATGATCCACTAACTCAGGAATCTTTCCAGACAGGAATACTCTAGCACTCCCGTATTAACTTACTGCCTCCCCAAGCAAAGACAACCTCCCCAGAAGTCTGGTCTCATCCCCTCAGTGATCCACATTGGATGGTCCTGTTCACTCATGAGCAAGTTCATTTTTCCTCCTTCATACCCTCCTTTGGCAGTTTAGTCAAGTTTGTGGCTGAGCTACTGTAAACTTGACATATACTCTGTAAACTAAATGTTGGTGTTTTCACTCATAAAAGCCATAAGGAATTAAAAGACAAGACATGGCTGATAATTATTTAAAAATGCCGTTTTCACAACCACTGCTTTTCAAAATGTCTAGCTCCCTAAAGGATAGTCTGGGTCATTGCTGGTTATCAACAAATTTAAATACTATTTTCTCAGACTTTCTACAGTTGCTTAGTAGTACTCATTTCTACAATATCCCATCCTTCTTCTGAAAGGCCAGAAAAATCTATTACACACTGGTGACCTTCCATTCAACCACTCAGGTAATGCAGTTGCTCTGACACAGCTCTTGTTACTCTACTGTAAGAAGAGAAAAAAAAAAAATAACCCACCCAACACTTTCTTCTAAAAGATGCTGAAATCTAAGCTTTTTCTCTTCCATTCAAGCTTGAGAAGAGATGCTCTGATAAAAATCTTGATAACGTACCCTGCTTTCACATCTTGCTCCAGCAACAATACTTTTCTCCTTGGGGATGCTTAGATTGCACCAATATTCAAACAATTAGTAACATGCTGTTATTAAGCAGTAAGTGATTCTTCCATCCTCCAGAATCTAAGCATGCTGAGCTATGTGATGGCCTCGGTCCCCATGAGAACAAGTTCCATAAGAAAACTCACTATCCAGCAACCTACAAAACTTAGGAACAGAGTGGCTATGAATAAAACTACAACATCCCATGGCTGTGGCACATGAAACTGCTGAAGAACCAAGTGCAATGTGATTACCATCAAATAAGTAAAGCTTAAGAGCAAGGCAAATAATGAGAAAAATGCATTAAGAACTTCAAAATACACAGAGAGAACTAATTCTTCTTAATGTCAGAGGAACACAGAGAAAGTATCTTTAGGAAAGACAAGCCCGTTCTCGTAGGAAAACATTCTGCTGTGCTTAAAATGGGAAACAATTGCAGCTGAGATGTGCATGTATTTTTCACTACACAAGCTTGGAAGTGCAGGAGGTGCGGCCTGCACTACGCCAGCAGGGCAAAAGTTTTTCTTCTCCTTTTGTTTCTGCCACAGATCTACTGATTTACGAGCGTCCTCGACAATAGGACCCTGTGGCAGCCGTCCTAAGATAAATCCTGCTTGTGCAAACACTTTCAAAACAGGCAGAATATCTGAGTCACACAGGAAAGCATGATGCACTTCTACGGTTCACCTTGCGGTTGAAGCTCACTGCACTCAACCTGTGTATGTCCATGGAAGCCAAAAAGCAAGTAACATGGCAAATACAAACGATTTATCCCAGGAACTGAGTAACTGCCTTGTGAGCCAGACTAGAATTAATCTGCAATGCTGCGCAGAAGTAAGATTCAGAGAGGAAGTTATTTCAGAGATGGTGTTAGGATTAATACAAGTCTCTCTACACACGGAACGGTGAAGAGCTGACTGGTGAGCAGAAGCGCAAGACTGAGGACAACACAGTTACTGTTTGTCGTCATAATTTGCTTGTCTCCGACTCCAGGGGCTGCTGACCTGCTGCAGTTTAGTAAGCCCACATTCATGGCCACCCCCGTATGCTGATTCAGAGGGATAAACTTGCTTCACAGCATCTCATTTTCCCTTTTTTCACCAAGATTCCCGCATCACACTCCTTAAAGTGACACTGGTGTTCACAATAGCCCTCTCAGACCTGCTTTTACCTTTTTATCAGTACAAGCCACTTGTTGCCAGCCCAGCTCTTTTTCCTATCAAAAGTACATTTGTCAGGCAGCCAAGGTTTTGCAAAAATAAAGTGTCCAGGCGACAACAGTCTCTGCCTCCACGTAATCACGCCAGAAAGATGCTCGACAGATCCTCCCACTGAACTTCTCCCGTCTCAAGTCTCTCTTTCCAGAGAAAACTGGACTAGTATTTCACATCACTTTTAAATCATCAAATTAAGCAACTATAAACATTTGCCAGTGCCCTCTTAGTTCCGAGGGAATGGCAGATTTTGATTTCCCTTGAAACTAACCCCTAAAAACTTACCTTAACCCCAGAACAAATCTAGACTGTAGCAAAACAGGAGCATCTACAACAACTCAAAAACAGCAGCTAAAATCCTAACTGCAGTTTGAATCACGCAACTTTTTCACAACCAAGATGCAACGCCAGCACAGGTGCAGACCCCAAAATGCCCCATCCTGGTTAGAAGCAAGTTTCCTGCACTATGCAGCAATTCAGACAACACTACCTTAACCAAAAAGGCAGATGCTAAATATTTTAAAGCCAAATTTCTCCGATACTACAGTAATACATAAAAAAAAAAATCAGTGGATAAATAAGCAAGGATGTGAAAAGAGAGGCTCAAGGATAGGCTGCGGACAGGTGAATTCAAATATCCTGGTGAATATCAGTAGTGAAGCTTTGATTCTTTCGCTCCCAGTGCTCCACTCAAGTCTGAGCATTAAAGAGGCAAGATACCAAAAGGGAACAGTGAGCAGTACAAAGAAGTGCAAGGGTACTTGAATTTTTGTGGAATATTTACCATCACTTGAGCAGACGAAAAAAACCAGGAAGCTTAAGCGTGACTTTTCACTAAAATATACTAATTCAAGACCGATTGCTAGTTTAAGCATGACTTTTTTACCTTTTTAAAACATAGTGTTTACCCAGTTCATAGACTTGATTTCTATGTGAAACAGCAAAAATGTCACACTTGCTCTTAGAGAGCCAAAAAAATCTTTGAGAATAAATGTTCTTTTATTAAAAAAAATAAACCTTAAAATCCAGGGGGGTGCCATGCACATGGGGCACAAAAGAAAAGTACTGTGATGCTGAAACTTAATGAATTTACAATTCTTACTATTCCATCAGTGCTCTGAAATTAATCAGAATAGGAACAAAAAGCCAAACCATAAATGCCTGATTTCTCCTGGGTAAACTGGTAGTTAAACTGCAGGGAATTTATTTTAATTCTAGCAGCAAGCAGGGGGCTTGGAGAGCCCACATCAGATTAGCTGCAGCATTTTGCAGACGGGTACTATTGAATTCCACTACAGTCCAGTTCTGAGAGCGTGTTTCCAGCCCCTGCTGAACCCGGGAAGGCGGCTGGTACGTGCCCCTGCCTCCCTCTCTCCCAGCCTTTCAGGAAGCTAATTTTCCCCAGCAGTATTCTCTGGAGGAAAAGTTCCTTTCTCATGAAGGTAACATGTATTTTTTAATTATTATTATTTTTTATGCCTCCCCAGGGAAGGTGAGGAGGGGGGAGCTTCCTTGCTCAACAGAGAAAGACATTTTCCTGTATCGCTGCCAAGAACAGACACCCTAAATTCAGCGATCCTAATCTCCAGCCATCCATCAGCAGCAGGGTGGGACCAGCTGATTCAGATTTTCTATTAGCTAGCGACTTTGTGTACTAAAATAAGTCACTGTACCACCCAATTGTTCCTGCTGCTCTCTGCTCTGCAAAAGCACAGACTTAATAGTAGCTACCTTAGCTAACGCTGTAAATACTTCCCCAGCAGGTCCTTTATAACTGGCACAATCCTCTTCCCACCAACTCTCCCAAGTCCCTGTGGGTCCCCGTGACTTTACGTCGTGAGCTTTTCCTTACAACATTTGCTCCACTCTCCTTTTGGCAAACACCAGGGAAAATACCCACTGAGAGTTATCTACAGTACCACAGGAGGCACAATCAGAGAACAAACCTAACTTGGAGACAAACTATTCGATGGCAACTGTTCATTTACAGGGCCAATTAGTATTCATATAGACAGTGATCAAGGCCCGTATATAGGGCACACTGTGAGACAGACACAGATGGGATAAAATAATAAAGCCCCCAGCTATATATTTTAAAAGGCATGGGAAAGTATCAAAACAGTTCACTAAAATACCAGCCTAATATATTACTCTGTTAGTCAAATATTAAATAGCCCCCATTCATTGGTTATTTTCTCAACCAGAAAATAGAATACGTGTAATTTGATTAATGTTATTCCATTATTTACACAGTAAAATCAATAGCAGAATACGTAAACTAGCAAAGGATTTGAAAATAACACTAAAAAACAATTAACAATGCACAGCCGAAGCTAACAGCAAACTCTGTTAACCCAGACAAGTCACACTCACACGGTTTGTAGTCTGCAAGTTTTCAACTCCCATAGACTAGTGCTATGCACTGGGAGCAAAAAGAGGGAAAGAATCTGAGCCCAGTTCATTTCAGTTAAACAAAACACAAGCAGCATGTGTGTCTCCATGGGTCACGCAGACTTCTGCTCTCATTCATATTCCTACAGCCACAGAGAAACAAAAGGAGTTGGTAAGTCAGGTCTCGCTGGATATTAGCGGCATGGGCCACGCACCAGCGAGTCAATTTTTAGCGAAGATAAAGATAAATGTTTCAGGAGTTCAGATAGCTCGAAAGCATCCCAAGAATTGGTACCTAGACGCGCATTTGGTCTAGAGCTTCTCTGCAGCTTAGAGGACAGAATACTTTGCACCTGTTGTTCTGGTTCAACATCACCATCAGCCAAAGAGAACGGCAGTGGACCATTTCAAAGGAAACACTACACCTGCTGGCAAAATTTTGAAGAGTGACTGCTGATTCTGGGTGTCCCACATAACCCATATTAATAGAGAAAAAAACTTCCAGAAAGCTAGATATCCTCCTAACTGCCTTCCTTCCTAGAGACAAAACCGGCACCCAAACCCCCAACACAACAACACCCATCCGTAGTGCCTTTGAAAAGAACAGCCTCCAAAGTTAGTAGTGGAAATTCAAAGGACAAATGCCTTTTTTTTTTTTTTTTTTATTTAGGTTAAAATAGCAACGTAGAAACCTCAGAGAAAAGCATACAAATTGCCTGTTTGACCAATTAACGTAGTGAGGCATTTGGAAAAGAGCCTCACTAATTAAAAATCATGCCCCGACAGGGATCTTAGTTTATTTTTCACTCTTAAATAAGTAAAGCAAATAAACAAAGAAGCATTCAAGAAGTCCGCGTTATAAATTGCAAGCATAGTAAGGTATGCTAAGTGTTCAGTCTCCTGTAGTAAAGCAAGGAGAGATATTATGCTTTACTCAACACAGCTCTATGGAATTTTGAAGAGAAGTAAGAACGCTAAACATTTTGTTCAAACAATCAGGTTTTGAATTAGGAAAATAAAAATTAATAGTTCTTTATCCAAAAGTTAATAAAATACCTACCGCACTAATACATCAAGTAAACATTCACTAAAGTTTACATCAACTCTGCTCATTTAGGGGTAGGCAACTGAATTATTTATATGTTGCACATCTCCACCTAAACCATTCCTCATGAAAAATTCCAATATGGGATGTATAAACAAATGGTTCTCCACTGATTACTGAAAGATAACCACCACCAAAATTGAACCTATGACAGCAATGTACTAATACCCAGCCACTATACAAAGTGTATCTATTTGTACTGAAGGGACAGTAAAAATTCCCAGTTAAATTTTACTCTAGATGCTAACTCCTCCAGAAAGCACCTCTGTTTTCTGCCAATGAGGTGGGTCAAGTACATACACTATAGCAGATTAACACCTGTGCAACACAGAAACAACATGCATTAATCAAGGCTCCAAGTTCTCCACGTCATGAGCTTGATCCCAACTTCAGCCATGCTATAGCTCAGTAAGGCATCTTGTAGAAGATGCTATTTGTCTACGAAAATAAATGTTAATAATTGAGGTTCTTAATGAAATGTGAAAATGCATAAAAGAATTAATAATGTTCTTTGTGTTATTTAATCTAATGCTACTTTTTATTTGTTCAACACTGTCTTCACATTTTCAATGTACTGCAGAATAGCTACATAAAATATGTCAATATAAAGCTGGAAGTTTTGTCAACTGGGAACAAAACAGATGAGCCACTGCGGAAGGTAAACAAACAAAGCAAGTTTGCAGGCAGACCAGAATGGCTAGACATCAAAAGGATCAATGAAAAACCAGCATCGAATTACTCAACACTGACTGCATTGAGCTGAATAAACTAGTTACTTTTAAGCAGTGATTTCTGACTGTTTGCAAGCAGACAAGATGTAATACACCAGGTACACAAACATAAGAAAAATGTGTATAAAAGACTCTGGAACGTAACAGTGGAAATTCTGTAGCCCACCAATATATGTAGGTACACAGAACAAATATTTCCCCTTCCCACGTACAGCATTAAAAAGACAGCTTACCCGTTCCACTTGTCCTTCTTTATGCTTCAGTTTGTACACTTTCAGCTTCGGAAGGAAAGTCTCCATGTAGTTCTTGTCTTCCATGCCCTGGAGCAGTACCCCATGGAACGCCAACCTGCAGGTATTTGCGTGAATATCTGTATCCAGCTTGGAGCCGATCACAAGGCAGAGTTTAGGACAGGTGACTGGTTTTTCAAACTCTAGCAAAGCCCACTGTTGTCTTGGGAGTTGGACTTCTGCCTGCTCATTTTCTTTGTTCTCCTCTGAAGAATTTGAGTCCTTGGACAAATATTCCTCTTGGTAAAGATAATCTTTTTCAAAATCAAAAACATTTTCTTGAATTTCTTCATTGAAGTTAGCAGGGGCTGGACTGAAAAACATCACTCTTCCCATCACTGTTTCATGACCAACCGTGATATGGAACTTGGCCTTGGTCTGAAGAGCTCCTCGAAAATACTGGATTTTCTTCAGGGAAATTATTGCAGCATGGATGGTGTGAAGTGATTCTGGGGTACAAATCAGGCCTCGTTCTAGCAGTTTGGGATCAAACTGTGTTACACAGACACCTACTCTGTCACCCTGCATAGCGTAAGTCACAGGAGTATGGAACATCTGCATGGACTTGACTTTCTTTGTCACCTATTGATGAAAGGGCAAGAAAAAAAAAATGAAGCCATTTTTGCACACAAGTACACATCTCACAAGCACAAAGCCACATATCACACCCTGCTGTCTTGTAAGATGACTGACCTTCTAGAAGAGTCCACAACTCAAAAAGCAGGAAGCGAACAGACTGAGAACATACCCCATCATTTGGAATTACCACAGGTTTGAGCCTCTCGGTTTATTCTACTTCTATTCAATAAAACTGTAAGATTATCATGGCCACAATTATGTTGGTACTTGCATCATCTGTGCTGCAACACATACTACCTGCAAACCAACAGATATATACCCACATCACGAAACAGCTTATTTAACGTACTGCCCCAAGCACCTGCACCATCAAAAATGTGGCACTACAACACCCATCCATGCACCTATATGACTGTTTTCCCACCCCTTCTATGAAAATCGTTTCATACGCTACTTCGACTTGGTTGATTTCAACTGTAAAATAGTCAGAACAAAAAAACCTTTCTTTATAATGTATTTGCACAACACCAAGCACAATTAAATCTTGTAAACTATCACTGCAAAATAACTAGTAATACAAAAATCTACCATCTCCTAGTCTATGACATTCCATATATTAGAAAAAAAAAAAGTCCTCAAAGATTTTTTGCAAAGATTTGAATGTTCGTAAATATATGGCCAGCATCACTCTCACTAAAATGTGCGATTCCACCTGTTAGGATTATCATAGACAAACTGCCGCACTGGCCACCACTTGTACTTAAAAAATTTATTTCGCTCTTCCC
>VYZM01022309.1:409210-447548 GCA_013398915.1 Dromas ardeola | reverse complement strand
TCTATGATTCTATGAATTACAGTCTCCTGGGCCCTGTGCTAAATATGAGGCTGGCACCGTGTCTCAGTCGCATCCAAACTGTTGCCCTTGGAATCAGGATGTTTTCCTGATGAGATGTTTATATGGGTGCTCATCATTATAGTACACTAAGTCCTCATTTTCATTAAAATTTATTTTAATATCACAACTTTGATTGCTTATGATACAAAGCTTGGAACAGATAACCAGATTTATTTAAATAATTTTATTGTGTGTTATGTTTAGGTTCCCCCAGTATGTTAAATACGTTAATTGCAGTCGATGTCACTGAATCATCTTTGCTCTTAAGCTTTGTTTGTCTTTTAAAAAGAGCAAGCACATCTTCTTCAAGCACTAACTAAACGTGAAATATTTTGCCCCAAAGGGGAAGCACCACAAATTAGGATTAAACAGAACCAGATTCCTACCAAAAAAAAGTGCTAAGCACCATAAGTATGGTTAACGCCCTATACTACATGCTTTTGGCTGGGGAGTCCGATTGATAGTGCAGAGAAGTTGTGGGCTGCCCGGGCTGCCTGGCCGGGACCGTTCGGGTTCCTGTGCCCGACCCTCCTGGCAGGGATGAATTTGTGTCTCGTCTCTGGGTCGCCCGCTCTGCAGCGGCTGAGAGGTGCCAGGTCTAGAGGGTCTATTCGCACTTTGAATTAAAATGCCACAACCTACTCTGCCTCGCGTGAACACCCCCAGCGGGAGCAGGCTCCTGCATGGACCGCCAGCGTGCAGATCCTGCTGAGCAGGGTGTCTATGGACTGGCCTCTCGTGAACGTTATTTAACCAATTTACTGCATTAGGAGGGATACATGAGTCTTGACGGGAGAGATGCGAGACCCCTCATCACTTCTCTTTGACTTGTTGCGGCGGCGAAGAGCTGCAGCAGTTATCTCCAGGCTGAGATGATTGACTAGAAGTGATTTTTTCACCAGGCGACATTTGCAATAATTACATCGTGCTTTGCTTGCTCGGGAGGAAATAATCAGCACGACCTTCAAAAGGCTCTGCAGAAAGCAGCTCTTGTAAAAACCATTATTTGAACGTCCTACTACGGCTGCTGCCGGCAGAGCCGGGAAATGAGGGGAGTGTCCTGTGTGTACGGCAAGCGCTGCTGGCTGCGGGAAAGGCAAGCGGAGAGCCAGGCGGGACAAGTGGTAAACTCGAGGGAAATCAGATTTCCTTCTGAAATCCTGCGTATTCTCAACATCTGCTTCTCTCTGCCAGGCTGCAGCTGGTGGGAAAAAAATCAAAATGAGTGGCTGGGGGAGCAGATCTACTGCACAGGCTGGGGCAAGGCTGCGGGTCCGACCCCCTGCTCCAACCTGGGGAGGAAAGTCCTTCAGGTACCACCTTATCCCGGATTTTCCAGTGGCATATGAGACAAGTAATTACCTTATATGCTTTCTGCCCCAAGGACAGGAATTTCCCCGTGCTTCCCTCATGCTGTGGCCCTGGCAAAGGACTGGCTTGCACCATGGTGAAACTGGTGAGTTTGCCAGCAAGCTACGGCGAGCGATCGGCGTGGGGT
Source organism: Dromas ardeola (assembly GCA_013398915.1). NCBI lineage: Eukaryota > Metazoa > Chordata > Aves > Charadriiformes > Dromadidae > Dromas > Dromas ardeola. The sequence goes on along the minus strand of VYZM01022309.1, from coordinate 445,990 downwards.
CAGCATCCCCCATCGCATCCTGGGACACAGCCTGGTCCCTTGGGCACAGCGTCCTTGCTCCAGCCTGCGATAACACATTGGACTTGTTATGGGGTTTCTCCCTTCTTCCATGCCAGTGACCCTGAGGTGCTTTTACCCCCTGGGTGCCGTGGGGCACCCAAGGATTCTGGTGGGTGGAGAGGTTGGGGTGGGAGGAGGACTCCCGGAGGCCCACGCAGTCCTACAGCCTCACAGCAAAGTATGGGGTCCTCCTGTCACACCTGTGAGTGCCCGGTGTGCAGGGCACGGTGTGCACTGCTCCGGTCCCCAAATGCAATGCGTGGCAAGCATCTTCCTGCCACTGTGACCTCCCAATGCCAGACCACCAGGGAGGGCCATTGCCACAGCTCAAACAGGTGAACCATTGATTTCCGTAGCACAACATTACTTTCCTGCTCTTTGGTGCAGCATGAAAAACTTTAGCTTGCAAAGCAATTGCTACACAACCACTTTCCTACAGCTGCCTGCTGCGAGGGCTGTGCTTTTGCAACCTTGGCCACAAAGCTTTGCTCCTTCAGAGCTACAGACCCAGGACAAACCCCCAGGTGCATCTCCTCTCCCCGTATTTGTGGTGGTCCCAGCTGAAAAGCCTGGGTTGTCCATTGGGGTGCCAGCCCTCTGGGTCACTTGGTTGGGATTTCAACAGGGAATTGGCTGCCTAAACACCTTGTAAAGGAAGAAAGGGTTCTTTCTTTAATCCTGTCTGCTTATCCCAACCACTGTCCTCATGCCTGCTGTGAAAAGTGTCCCCATGCTGGCCATCTCTCTCCTGTAACGCTGGTCTGCAGACACAGGGATGTTGGTCCGCAAGTGCTGGGTCCGAAGGGAGCTGCTTCAAACCCAGAGAAACTGCAGCATATGTCAGCCCAGGTTTCAATTTTCTGAACTGAGACCTTGTTTAAATAGGGTGATGCTATCCAAAACTGGCAATCTATGGCTAACTGATTTATTGATCAGCCTAGCAGGAATAGCTAGCAACAAAGCTAGACAATATAAATAATTCGTCTGACATCCCCACACCCACCTTCTTGCTGTCAAGCTGACACCAGCCAGGAATATTTAGAATGGGAATTATTTTCAGTGAAATTATACTTATTCTCATTTAATTAAAAAAAAAAAGAAACAAAGAATCTGAACAGACTTTAAATAAACAAATACATAAATAATCATTCTCAAGCTGAGAGAAAGCTGGGAAAAATGACTCATTTTTGGTTGATGCTGAAAAGGAAGCCAGAAGTCTTGTCTCCCGTTCCAGCCAGTAAAACATGCTGTCTCATCAGAGAAATCTAATTAGCTTTTTGTTTAAAAGAGGGTTGCTAGATATGTTGTGTGAGCAGGGCAGCAGGGCAGCCTGGTGCTGGTCCAGGGCCGCCCTGATCCCCAGGGGACAGGTCCCAGCCTCTGCCTCCCAGGAGGGGTGCTGGGAAGGCAGCCTGTGGCGCAGCACTCGACAGGGAGGGAACATCACTTTGGCTTGTCAGCTGTTTAAAAGAACGCAGAGTCTTGCTTTGGGATCCCCTGGGCTTTACATGTGCTGTGGAAATCCCCGGCGCTGGCGCAGGGCTGTATGATGCCGCAGGAGCTGCCGCCGGGTCACTAAGCCTCGCCAGCAGTTCCCTTTGCCAAACCTCGCCACCAAGTGATCCCGGCTAACGGCAGCTGAGGGGTGCTGGGTTAGACATCTGACCAAGGCACGGTGTTTCTGCAGTGCCCATCGCCAGACGCACCCTTCCATGGGTAGGACTGCTGGCTGCGCGAGAGCCAGCAGCTCGGGTAGGGGGTTACAGGCACATTTCTGGCTCGTCTGGTCTTCTCGGCAGCACCGGGACAAAGTTCTGCGCAGAGCTGGAGGTCCCTCTGTTTGCTTAGCTCTTTAGAGAGCACTGTCTGCCTTTGCTTATAGCTGCCTTGTGCAAAAGCTGGCTGTGCTCCAGCGGGAGACCCCGAGCTGAGCCCGAGATGTGCCTGCTCTGCCGGCCGGGAAGTCCCCCTTCCTTGGAACTGTGCAGACTTTCTTCCAATTTAGGCTCTGCTTCGGTGAATAGACTCCGTGGGCCAGAAGAGTTGCCCAGCAGGTAATGCAAAGTCCATGTTGGTGTCCCCCTGGTGCCCAGTGTCCCCATTAGTAAGATATTGCCCATCGTTTTCCGAGGAGCGCACCCTTGTAAGGCGATGGACGAGGTTTGCGAGCGTGCCAATGCTGGGAGTTAAACTCCCCACACCTTCTGAACTGGAGCCCAACCATCTGCTGTACAACCGTGGATTGGTCAGAAAACTGCTGGTGAGTCAGTAGAGGAAGCCGAGGCACGGGCGGTCTATTTTTAGCTGTCAGTAAATGTACTGAAGTGGCTTACTGCTGAGTTGAAGAAAGGGCGGACAATCCCTGCTTGCCCTATTTAGGGAATAAATGTGAAATACTTACATCCATTTCTAGAGTCTAAATTATAGGTCCTGCTGGGGAGAGGGGTGCTGGGGTGGGGGGGCAGAAATCTCTGGCTAAGCCTCTGCGTGGCTCAGGACAGGCTTTGCTTTGCTGCAGACAGCAGCCATCCAAAAGGCAGCCAGCACGTTTGCTGAAAGAAAAGCGGAGGAGGAGTGTGGGCGTTCACCTGGAAGCGTGCTGCAGCTACCGGGCGGTGCTCGAGTCTGCTCAGCCCTTCTTGAAAAGGATGCAAATAAGTGATGGGTAGCAATGAGCCCAAGGGGACTGTTAAGCTTTTCTTTTACAAAGGGGAGCAGTAAGAAAGAAAATTATAACCCAAATTTTGTATTTTTATATATATTTAATAAAACATAATAAACGTATATAAAATAGAAATATATGTATACAATATTTATATGCAAAAAGCTTCTGTTCACCTTTTATCAGAATACAAGAAGATATTCCAGGAGACTACAAGTTTGTAGATTCATAGCCAACAAAGACGTTTTACTCAAGCAGCAGAGAATTAGCCTGCAGATACAGTAAACACCAAGAGTATAGTAAGGTTGCACGAAGGACGAGCCATTAGCGTGTATGAAAGGACACATAGAGATATGTTAGTAACTTTTAACAAATCCCATTTCTGCCTGAAATGTCTTCTGTTACTGTTGACAGTAACTCCGACTTCGACTGAAAAGGAGAAGAAAAAAGTCACTTTCCTTTGTATGTGGCCTTGCCTGTGCCACATTGGCACAGTTCCTCCTCTGGTCTTTGTTTTCAAGCTTCCACGCTGCGGAAGAGTGAGCAGCCTTTCAGGTGGTGTAGGAGCTGACATCCCGGGGGAGGGATGTTGGCAGGGATGAAGTGCCATCCCCACTACTGCCATAAAGCTGCTTTGGGAAATGGGCTGACCAGGGCCATTGCCGGGATAAGATGACGTGAAGGAGTGACTGGAGCAGCATGGGAAATGAGCCAGATGTGAAGGAGGGCAGCAAAGGGGTCTTGGCAGGGCACCGGCACGAGGGTGGCTGGGGCTGGACCAGGATCTTCCTTCAGGAGAAGTTTGCCTGATGGGAGCTGAGGCAGAAACTGGGCGAGACACTTGAGATTTGGTCTGCGGATTGTTGCTGCCGTTGCATCTGTTCTCTAAAAAGAGACTAAGAAAGCCTATTCCACCTCCATCTGTCAATGGCAGTGGGAAAGGCTGCTCTGCCGCAGGCACTGCTGCTCCTTAAAAGCTTCCAAATGCTCCTTCACTGAGATGTTGTCGAGGTTTATTTCCTTGCGGTGGCTGTGGTCACAGAGCGGTGTGATGGGCTCACAGCTGTAAAAGGACTCAATACACCTAAAAAAAAAAAAAGCTGGGGGAGAATAGAAAGGAGGAACGACCCCTAAAATTGAAAAGGAGGAGGTTAAACAGCATCTTGTGTTTTACTTATTATTTTCTAAGTGTTAGCTGTGAGTAATGGAGATGTAGGGAAATCTGTGCAGTGACCAATATTCTAGGGGGGGTGTTGATTAAAAAAAAGAATTTTCTCTTTGTCACTGCTATGTGCTGGAGCTGCAGGGGTGGCCTGTTGGCTCTCCAAGACTATTCACAAACAGTCACTTGCGAGTCAATCGCTTGTGGCTTTGCCCAGCAGGTGCTTGTGAGCCACCCCTGACAGCGTCCTCGCAGGCACTGGCGCGGGTGGGTGAAGAGGTCGGGGCTACAGCCCTGCCTGCACCTGAAGTGGCGTCTGAAGGCCGCTGGGAAGAATCAGCCACTTCCAACCCCATGCCATTCTCCTGAGACTCACACCGCTGATATTCAGCATAGCATCCGAGTGCTCTTCATCCTCACCTGCCTTCCTCTCATCACCTGTGCAGCTGGAAGAACAGGGCTTGTTTGTCCGCTCGGGCAGAGGAAGACACAGGAGTTATGGAGAAATAACACTTTGTGTTCTCCTTATTCTATTAGTGGTGCAAATGTTGGTGAGAAACCGAAGACTGAAAGTTTAAAAGCCTACTCTATACAGGAGGCATTAGAACCTACATGGGTTTGGTGGCTGAATCACCTGGCAATAGTCTCTTTAACTTGCTCTGCCAGGATCAGAGTCGTATCTCTAGGAATGCCACATAATAACAAATCAATATTAGAGTTAATATTCTTAAGTTTTCCCTGCAGAGAATCTGTCTGGGGTTGAATTTCCTTGCGGTTGCTCTTTATTAACCAGACATTCCTCACGGAGTGCTGCAGCTTCCGCTCACTCTGTGTTTCCAAAGCACCAGCCCGAGGGTGACGAGGTGAGGCACCAGCACCAAGGAATCTCGCTTTGCTGTGAAACCCTACATTTATAGCACACTGATTCCTTCTTTCTGAAAGCAGTCTTGCCATCTCCTTCTTTCTCTGGCTGTAGAAGATACCGTGCTGGGTGTGATCTGCCATGCCCAGCCTGCTGCTCCCCGCCGTCTGCGGCTGGAAGCGGCAGCACCGGTGCCAGCTCCCAGCACCCAACGGCCCGGCTGCCTCGGAGGCACCGTCCCTTCCCTCCTGCGCATTTGGGGCATTTGATCTTCAAAGCGTACGGGGCTGCTCTGCAGGAGACACTGATTGATTTCTCCCGGCTGGCTGCCCCAAACAGGATCATTTGAATGTTTGCATTTTTAGGGACTGATTTCAATCCTCAGCTCTGACTGCCTATGCCCTTTATTCCTTGCTGGATCCTGAATTAAAGAGGATTTCCTGTTCATTTTGCATTGGAAGAAATTGAACATTGGTAAGAGCAGCAATTCTGGTGAGCGGAGATAGGGGGGATGCTCTCTCCTCTGCTGCTACTGCATCTCTACCACCTTCACTCCAGTTTCCATCTGCGCAAAATCAGAGAGAGGACTGTGAAACAACCCAGCACACAGTGGTGGAAATGTCTTCCACTCTGGGGCTTCAGCGACTTTGGATGGAAATCTTGGGTTATTCCAGTGCTGGACATTGCACAGTCCACCCTTATCTCTGCTGATATGTCAGTTCCTGCCTGAGACCCAGCAAGATCATCACACATTATATTACCCCTGGGACCTGTCTTTAGAGTATTTTTGGCTTTGAATCACTCAATTATATAGTTTGACTCTTCTCTTGCACTTGTCATGGAGTTGCACAGTTTGAGGTCTCTTGCACTGGAATATTTTCACCGATGTTTTCCTCTGGCTTTAGTTTTGCACAGTTTTACATATATTAAATCTTTCATGAAGCTGCCTGCTACTGCAGGCAATAAATGTTCTTGTGTGTATGAACACTGCTTGCCACACTGGAGAAATCCCCATTGGCTCTGAGTGTATCTGTTTGGTATTAAAATATGGTGTTTTGTTGGTTTTGGCCGTTTCCTTTAATGGTCTTTGCTGTGGAGGAGGGATCAGTTGTCCTGCTGGCTTTGTGGGCGGTGTGTCCCTCCCTTAGACCTGGATGTTCTGTTGCAAAGCGCTTGCTTGTGGATTTGTATTTTACCATTCCCACTTCCCCTCCATCTTTAGACATTCATTTCCTTCTATAGCTCTGAAGAGCAGCATTTTATTCAATTATTTTTCTTCTGTTATGTGGGAGAGCACTTTTTTGCTGGTCCGACAGCTTGCACTTTGAAACATTTTGCCTTGTTTTCATTATATTGTTGTATCTTGGCTGAGCCACCGTGGCTCAGCGGCTTTAATTGGTGAGAAAGCACAGGGTGTGTTTGCTTTTCCCTGAAAACCATTTTCTGCTCTATAACAAATTTTAAAGGGCTATAAAATGCATTAATAGCCTTCCTGAATGCAGCTGGTGCTGAAGAGAGCAGGGGAAAGCTCAGCCTGCCCCGTCGCAGGGCAGTGGGGAGGTCCCTGCCCTCCTGCCACTCTCTAACGGCAACATGTGCGTTTCGGGTTGGGAAACGCTCACTCAATGGGTAGCCCAGTGAGCAGATGGTCCTCTGCCTATCCGTGGGATTTCTGCTTGGAAAGGGAGGTAGAGTAACTCCGGGAGTGGGTACAGGCTGCCTTTCCCCTGGCAGCCCCTCCACAGCTCCCACCGCAGGGATGGGAGACCAGCAGGGCTGCCTGGAGGGGAGCAGGACCTCCCCCGGGGAGGCCGGCAAAGAAACACTATGATTTCAGTCCTCCTGGGGTATAAAGGAACAGAATTTGCCTTTTTTTTCTTTTTATTACTTAGCCATAGCTGAGCCTCCAGTGCTGTTTGTTGTGCCCTTGCTGCACCTGGAAAGCCCCAAACTGCTTATTCAAGCTGCGCAGACAGGGGATGGAAGCTTCAGTCCACACCCCCAGGTAGGTTTCCTCTCTTCCCACGCTGCTACAGCCCCCCGAGCCCCCACAAGTGTGCTCAGGTTGGCTTTGGACCGGGTTGTGCACAGGGCCAGCCCTGCACAGGCACACTGCCGGCTGCCTGCTGCCAGCTGCCGCGGCAGGGCAGGAATAGGGAGCAGCAGGGCAGGATGGGGGAAGTGCCTGCTGGGGAAGAAGCTGGCATCTGCCTTGTAGCAGGGACAGTGCTCATTTTTTGAGCCTCTCTGCTGAAGGCACAAGAATTTCCTTCTGAAGGAGAGCTTAAAACAGGAGTTTTGGACTCCTGGTTTATTGGACCATGCACAAACACCTTCAGCAGCTTTGGTGCTGCCTCTTCTAAACTGAATTCTCTTTTGTAGCACCAGCCTGGCGCTGAATGACCACAGCTTCTCCTTTCCTTCTGACTGATTTCTTTCCATAAATGTTTACATACAAATATTAAAATTGTAGTAAGTGGAAAGATCAGTGCCTTTAATGCTTTCCCTCTGGGCTGCTGCTGAAGAAGGGCTTCAGCCCCTGCACACCTTCCCCTCCCACTGCGAGAGGGACCTGCACATTTCCCAGGCAGGGCTACAACGCTCTCTTGGTGTTTCCTTTCTGATTTGTCCTGGCATCAAAATCTTCCTTATCTTCTTGAACACTCTGTCTTCTTGGACACCTTCGGAACTCTCAATTACGAATTTGTTTCAAAGTATTAATTTGCTCAGACTGTTAAACAGTGAAAATAACAAAGAAAAGGATCCGGTTGACTCTCTCGTCGTTGCATTTCCTAAGTGTGACTTGTAGGAATAAAGCCGCATAAGGGCTCGTCTGGATCTGTTGGGTTGGGACCCAGGCTGTCCAGCTTTCCCAGCCCTGGATGTTGATGCGATGGGTCTGCAGAGCAGCACAAGTGAGCAAGCACAGGGATAAGGACCAAGGCAGGTGTAAGTGCATCAGGAGGGGACAGAGAGAAAGCCCTGCCCAGCTGGCTGCAGCTGCTGGGCCATCAGTGGGATGTCCTGGATGCAATAGAGCTGAATATGGATATATACTTTGGGAGGAGATCAGCTGAGAAAGCCTGAGCTGTCCTTATTCGCTCCTTGCAGAAGGACAGGTCCACTTGAAGGAGTCACAGCTGGTGTCCGGTCTGCACCTCATGCTGCAAGGTGCTCATCGTCGCCATAATGCGCACCCTTCATCTCTTGCTCTGCTAGAAGCCCAGGCGAACGGTAGCTTGGCATTCATGTTGGCTAAGTGGCAGCCGCAATTAACGTACCTCTGTGTAATTACAGCGCAGCACCTGGCCATGCCTATGAGGGTTGAGCAGAAGCCAAGCCGTGTGGGTGGAGGGTTTCCCCAGAGGCCCTGGCGAATGTGGGGTTGGGCGATGGATTGATTACAGCTGTGTGTGATGAGGTTTAAAAATAGCTCTCCAACTTTCCAGAGGAATGTATTTGTTATGGAGTCACTGAAAGGCTGTAGTAAGAGACCCAGGAGCGAGCAGCCGCTGGGAGCAAGCCAAGAGACAGAGCTTCTTCTGGGCACGGTGCTCCCTGGAAAGGCAGACTTGGGCTGCCGAGCAAGGAACCTGCTCCTGTTTGTTTGCTCTCTGTGTTCAGGGAAACAAGACTCTGTGTACATTTTGTATGATAAATAAACATCGCTGCACCAAGGAAATGCTTGACTCTCATCATCCATTGTATTGTAGTGGAAACAACCTGGCAAGACCCCATGTATTGGCTAATCCTTGGGCCAGATGGAGGTAACAACGTGTTTAAAATGGTAATTAACTACTTCATTACATGTCTGATTTACTATTTTTAAACAAATTGCTAAGAAGGCTTGTTTAACAAATACATTTACTAGTGCATTCTGGTCTACCACTTGAACCCACAAGATCCCAGCAAAATTGTTAGATCGGGTGTAACAGCGGAGCTAATCACTAACATATGGGAAGCATGAGCCAAGAAATTGCAACGGGACAAGCACCCTGGTGGGGAACTGAAATAAGGGACACACACCATTATTCTGCAAGAAAAAGACAGCGCTCGGAGGTTTCCACCTTTGACATACACAGCAAAAGTAATTAACTCTTCGTGACGGTGATGCATGAGGATGAAAGGGGACTCCCATCAGTGTGGGATTAAGGCACAGATTCAGGTAAGTGTTTTCCCAAAGAAGTTCCCTAAAATACATCCACAGTGTACACTGGGATGGGAGGGAAGGAAGTGGTGACATTCAGGTTGGTTAGGGAAGAAAACCTGTTTGGCTTCAATGGGAAGGACTGCGATCCCTTAAGGAGTGAACTAGGAGCGAGGGTTACGCTGAGGCAAAGAAAGGGGATGGAACTGGTGTGCAGAGGGGGGAGATCGCGGAGACCAGGCCAGAGGAGGTCTTGGTACAGCACCATGGGGCTGCAGGGTTTTGTAATCTCCGGGCCATGATAAATTCCAGTAAGTGTAGACTTAGCAGCGTAGGGGAGCAGAAACATCAGCTGTGTGTGCAGTGAAAGGTAGTTTAGTCCTAATAGGAGTGAAAGCTTGCTGAGAGGGAGGAGAGTGGATTCAGATCTGTGGTTTACCCTTCATAAATCCATGCAGTCACACAGGTGTGTGTGACAGATCTGCTTGGGGGCCTTGGAGACATTTGTTGTAGGAGGAGGAGTTGTTTTTTATTTCGAGGTTGAGTTTGCAGGGATGATCACAAGGAAAATAACTTTAACTTGCAAGCAGTAGGCGTTTTCCTGGGTGTCTCCGAGAGACAAGAGCTCTTGCCGTGTGCCCCTGAACAAGGGTTTGCAGACAATAACCTCATCCTTTGGCCAGATGCATGCTGTGGTTTTGCCTGCAGTTACATCTGCTCAGGGGCCAACATTTTTTATATATATAAATAGCCATATAGGCTAGATGCAGGCAACGTGTCAGGGTATCTGAAGGCTTTCTGCGTGCCCTTTGGGCAACTTTGCCAGCTGAAAAATTCATCCTGTTGGTGCGTCTTCATCTTACAACCCAGAATCTGGCTCAGAAAGCCACAGCAGCAAAACATCCGTGCTGTAAACTGCACATCCTTCCAGCGGCACCAGCCTGGAGCTTTTATTTAGTCTCGCATCTCAGGCAGCAGATTAGCCTACTTTGATGAGACACATGGAGGAAAGGGTTTCTCGTAGCTATGAGATGGTGGTGCTCGTCAAACAGCTTCCAGACCTGCTCTAAGGAGGAGTCGATCTGCAAGGCAGAAGTAACAAAACTAGGTCACATCCTTCCAAAGAAGAGATGATTTTTGAGTCTGGTATGATCAAGTGGTACAGAGACGTGACTGCTTCTTCTCAGGTTGAGCCTTGGCTCCTGTTTCCTGGAATAAGTGGAAGGAGGTCTTGAGTGCTCCGAACTTGATGACATCACCTTTTAGGCTATAAATCAGCATTTTCATCAGCACAGTGTTAACTTTGTTTTGAGAAGAGCCTTTGAGCTGCCTCAGAGCTATACAAATATTGCAGAATCTTTTTTTTTTTTTCTAATTTAAAAAAGGCACTTTTTAACATTTGCTGCATCAAAATAATTCTGAAGTTTTAGACTCCAGTGGGACATGTTTCTCCCTTTCAAGGCATTCTCCACCTTCCGCCCATAGCTTGGTAGGCATAGGAGGATCATGAACATGACATTGGGGTCCGTTTGCTTCCATGAACACTGTGGAGCACCCAGCATCGTTGGGTGAACAAGAACCCCCAGAGCATCCCACCCCCTATCCGTCCTTCCTCTCCTTGTCCTTGAGCACCCAAGGAAAGGAACATGTGGGAAGCATACCTGGGTGAAGAGAGAAGCAAAATAGTGCAAGATGTAATTTTAAGACATGAGTTAGGCAGTCCCAGGGTGATTAACCCACCCTGCATTTCCATATCCAATGGGACATCTGCCCTAAGAACCAGCCTGTTGATCGGACACCTGGCACATTGGGCAACAAAGCTGTACCTGACCTCCAAATAGTGTTGATGACAGGGAAAAAAGGGTAGGAAGGAGAAATAACGAGTTTATTTTGGGTGTGTCAGTGACTAGGCATGGCATGTTTTGGAAGCACTGCAACAAAGGTGAGTTTTGAGAAGGAGTTTGAGGCAAATATAATAGCTGCTGAGTGTATTTTTCTGGAGTGGCCTTCATCTTATTCTTTTTTAGGGGGAAAAAAGATAAAAATGCAGACAAGAATAGAGATTTTATGTTGGCAAGATGCTTGTTGTGTTGCCTCAGAACCCTGAAAGGGATGGACGAGAAAAACCTGTACAGCAGAATTGTTGCTTAAAAAACCAATTCCTTTCACGATATTTCACGTAATCCAAAATTTTCCATTGCTGCCTTTAGTTAAACAGGGGCCTTTCATGCAGCCTGGTCTGTTGATCTCTGATAAAATTGCACAAAGGAGGCAGCTCATTAACTCTCGCTTTTGCACTGAGCATGTTTTGATGTGCAGATCGCTGACAGCACAAAAAAATCCTTTCTGGCTGTGTAGGTAGGGATAATAGCGGTATTGACAGTGTTGTACCTGCTGCAGGCAAAACACAGGGGATTCTCCGTCTCCTCAGCGTTTCATCTGAGGAGTAATGACCAGGGAACGCGAAGAGTGATTGTAGAGTTGAACCTAATACAAAGCGCTCCCATGAAACCCCTTTGCCAAAATGATACAGTTCCTGTAATTCAATGTCCATTACAGTGTCTCAAGTCAGACCCTTGAAATAAACACTAACTTTTAAAAATTCCTGCCATTACCAGCTAGTTATTGATTAAAATAATGATACCTTTTGTTTTTTTATAAAGGTTTTCAAGCTCTCTTGTGTACAGAAAGCTTCTCAAACATTTAACAATTCCAGGCATGAACAGTTTATCTGAACATTTTGCTTGCAATGCTGGAGACTACAAACAAAGAACTGTTGTGTTAGTGGGGGGAGGCAGAGAGCAAAACTAACCGAAATACTTCAGATATCTAAGCTGGCTGGAATTAAACAGCATAAATGAGAAGAAAGTTACATTTAATGTATCATTTTTTAACTAGAGGATGTTAGACATCAAAGCTGGGATCATTTAAAAGATAAATTGTTGGCAGCACTCGTAAGTGTGTGCATGATGGGCATGCAACTTTGTGGTTTTGCTTTGATTTCTTTCTCTCTGCTCTGAAATCATAAAGGATCATGGAGAGAGGTAAAATGACTCCATTAGAGTTAAATGCTGGTGTTCACTAATGGAACAAAGATAAAAAGCAAACAGCAAATGCATTACTGTGGTGGCTTGACTGCTTCACAGAATCATAGAATCACAGAATGGTTCAGGTTGGAAGGGACCTTAAAGATCATCTCGTTCCAACCCCCCTGCCATGGGCAGGGACACCTCCCACTAGCCCAGTTTGCTCAACGCCCCATCCAGCCTGGCCTTGAACCCTTCCAGGGATGGGGCATCCACAGCTTCCCTGGGCAACCTGTTCCAGTGTCTCACCACCCTCACAGTAAAGAATGTCTTCCTGATCTCCAATCTAAATCTACCCTCTTTCAGTTTGAAACCGTTACCCCTTGTCCTATCATTACACTCCCTGATAAAAAGCCCCTCCCCATCTTCCCTGTAGGCTCCTTTTAGGTACTGGAAGGCTGTCATAAGGTCTCCTCGGAGCCTTCTCTTCCCATCACATCTTAGCTAGTGTCCTTCTCTTTCCCTAAAGTAGGATAAGGTGGTTTCAGGCTCAGTTTAAGGTGGGATCAGCCTTGCTTCTGTAGGGAAACATGATGGCTGCATACTGGGATGCAGAGATAGCAAGTGGCTCGGCAGGTTTGGGGTGGATGGTGCTGAGCCAGAGCTAATCCACCACACCAGATCCACTGGGGCAGGAGAGCCCACGGGTTTGCCCTCCCCTCTCCCCTGCACTGACCCAAACCCAGGCAGGAACCTGTCCCAGCACCGTGCGTGCCAAGGAGCATGGCAAGGATGCTCACACACAGGCAGTGATGCTGGTAAGGGACATCCCCCATAGCAGGGAATCTGTCAGTGCACAGGGACCTCCCCAGGTCCCCAAAACTCATTGAGCCGTGCTGGTGGCACAGCTTTCTGAACACAGCAGGGGAACAAGCTGCTTTTCCCCCGCTCGCAGTGTGTGCCAGCCCCGCTGCAGCCACGGCAGCTTGCAGAGATGGATAGCAATGGTCTGCATCTGCACGGATAAAGTTCCCGGCTCATCTGGTCCAAGAAATTTGGTCTCTCCATGAATGGCGGCTGAAATTAGACCAGAGGAAGGTTCATCTTTAATGTCAAGTGGCACTGCTTCATTAGGCAGATTTTTCAGAGCTGCAGCCAAATCAGTCCAGCGCTGTTTAATTGCTTAATATGAAAAATCATGGCTTTTGCCAACTGCTTGCCTAATTATGTATTTTATTCATTGTAAACATCATCTCTGAGAGGATGGAAGGGAGGCCGCTCAGGGTTTCCACAGCCAATCTGATGGGCTCAAGTACAGCAGCCATCTCTCAAGCTATATTTAGCGGAGCCTCACTGATGTGACTGAAATGGACCTCCAAGGAGTTATCTTTTATATCCCACCCTTCAAAATGAGTACCCTCTTCACCAGTTCTTTAGAGAAGTTATGTTTCTGAATCTATTATAAAAGGTTATTCATCTCATCTCCTGAGGACTTGCATATTTTCACAAAATATTGTTTGGCTTCTTTCCTTGTTTTCAGTCCAGAGTTTCAGACGTTCGGCCAGCTTTTGCCAAGACCTGGGAGACTCCTCTCCTCCTTAACTCCTGCTGCATCATCCCAAGATTCACTGTGGGGGGAGGTTTGGGGGCCAAGCAATTCTGACAAACCGGAAAAAATGTTGTTTCTTAAGCCACTAAAAGTTGCATTTCATGTCTGAGCAAATTTAACTTTTTAAAGATGGAAATTAAGGGATAGGTTGAAGGTGGCAGATACATGATGGTGCTAAACACAGTTCAGCCCAAAAGGGCAGAAGCCCTCTGCCCTTGGGAGCTCACGTCCTGATGGATGTGAGCAGAGGGACACTCGCCTGTGCAGGATACACAGGAGGAAGGGCAGTAATAGGGGTAGGCGTGATCTTAGTCCACCATCGAACCCATCCCTCTTTGTCAGCACTGGTGGAAATGGCAGGAGCAAGCATGTCCCCTCCACCACCCAGCCACAGGGGGTTTGCTTACACCATTTCAAAAACACTCCTATCCAGCAGCACCCTGTGGACAGAACACAGCTTTCATTTAAAAAAATGCTATTGAGGTTCATACATATTAATGCTCATATACTGACTGCTCTTTCTGATCTGCTTTAATCGAAAGATAAGCTAAATTTCTTATCTTGTTCTTCTGCAGCAGGAGTTGATTTTTGAAGTCGTACATTTTCCTGCTGTGTTCCAAATACATTTGAATTAAACATGATCATAATAGTGGAGAAAGCATCAGCCTCTATATAAAATCCATTTGTACCAAGGGAGCTGTATAACACTGTACTTTAAGGTGATGAGCATTAGAAATAACTATTTGGGATAGTGTAGTTGAGGAGAAAAGCATCCAAGCCAGCCGTATTAGCACAGTAAAATATAAATGTCTCTGTCTTGTTTACAGACTGCTGAAAATGAAAGGTGTTTAACTTCAGGGGATTTAACATCACTTTAGAATATTTTTTTTCCGTCTGATAGTGCATGAGATGACCCATACTGGTTTGAATTTTGAGATCATGGTTCCCCTCCTGCAGATGCACTATACTTTGTTCAGAGAGAGCAGATTAGAGAAGTGAAGACCAGAGGTCCGCTTACAGAAGTATGTGTACAAAATGTGGTCATAACTGCAGAAATGACTACTAGAGTCACACGTGACAACTGAACAACTCTGCACACAATTAGATAAATGGGCAGTTCCCCTTGACCAGGAACTGCAGGATGGATGGCTGTAGCTCACTGCACTGCAGCTGCACGGGCACCTTTGGTATCCTTTTTGTGCACATTCATTTCACGTGAACTTAGGCCACGCTTCCTGTGTTGAAAACTACTTTAAAACTGATTTATTTCCATAGAAATTCCAAATATTCTTGTATTTTGTGAGCAACAACTTTGTGGTTCCTGGCTTTTTAATTCTTTTCTCTTTTTCCCCCTTTTTCTGGAGGAGCTGAATAATTCATCATAGAAAGAGGCACATAGATTTTCACTTTTTGTTTTAGTAAAACAGTACTTCAAAGCAAGCACTGTCAGAGGTTTGCTCATTGCGACTCAGATTTATGGAAAAGGCACTGCAAAGTCTCTGGACTCTCATTTTAGGATGGTCATATCCTCATTTGTAGGTCTACTCTCAGCCTTGCGTTTGCTCAGTATAATCTCAGAAAAAAATATCCTCAAATTCAGGGAATTCTGCCACTACAGTCTCTGGATTAGGGATTTTCATTCTCTGCTCACAGCAGACATTTTTAAAAAGAACAAGGCTATGTGCTGTAAATCCATACCTTTTCTTAGAATTTTCTTTGGTGTTTTGCTCATGCTGAATAATTTCATAAGTTTCATCAAAATCATCTGAGAACTCTACAGCTGAGAAAACTACATATTTTTTGGAGATTTTTTTTTAGCAACAAAACAGCTGATGCAGTTTAACAGTCTGAGTTAAAAAGCAAACTATGCTTGCAGAAGAAGAGGTAGTTTAGGAGTTTCAAAATTCTGAGTTTATCGGGTTGGCAGTACTTCACATTGGACCCACACCAAAAGCGTGTGAATCATCTTAAGAGTGAAGGCGTTGGTCAGCATGGATTGGCTTTGAAGTGCTCTCCACTGTCGGTGACCTTTAACTCTTATATCTGTCTTACACTTGAGGTTCCCGGTAACCTGCCATAAACCCATGAGCCACTTGGAAAGTGTAAACACAGCGGGTCCCTAGCAAAATGTAAATTTTGTGCTACTGACAGCACTAGCTGGAGTGAAAGGGTCTGAGAGAGTGAGGGGTTGTGACCTGCAGACATAATGCTGTAGCTCCACTGACCGCACAGGCTGGGAAATGCTGTTGGCAAAGCTTGTAAATTCATAGAATCATAGAATGGTTTGGGTTGGAACGAACCTCAAAGATCATCTAGTTCCAACCCCCCTGCCACGGGCAGGGACACCTCCCACTAGACCAGGCTGCTCAAAGCTTCGTCCAGCCTGGCCTTGAACACCTTGAACACTTCCAGGGACGGGGCATCCACAGCTTCCCTGGGCAACCTGTTCCAGTGTCTCACCACCCTCACAGTAAAGAATTGGTTCCTAATACCCAATCTAAATCTACCCTCTTTCAGTTTGAAGCCGTTACCCCTTGTCCTATCATTACACTCCCTGATAAAGAGTCCCTCCAGTTCAGATGGAGTAAATGGCAAAAGTGTCCAGAAAGGCAGGATAAGCACGAATTAGTTTCACAGGTTACTTCCATGCTCACGCTCTGAGTCCCACAACACAGATGTAGGATTTGGGTAGGACATGCTACAGAAAATTATTCCAAGGGTAACATAGAGAGCAATGTCTCACATGGAGTTGGTGAAGGTTTATGTGTCATCATAGATGGATCCAGCAGTTTTGATGCCTCCTTATTCACCATGGCTGTATACTCTATCCTCCAGGGCCTCAGTGGCAAAAACTCAGTGTGTGCTTCTCTTTTCTGCGGCTTTGAGGATGGCTTATCTTTGAAGGATTGGAGGACCAGTGCCCTGCCAGTAGTGCAAGAATTACAAGTAGTTTTGAACTTAGAAAGACCTCGTCTCCACCCCTTTTCCATATTTGCCATGTCTTTTAGCATTTTAAAGACTTATTCTGAGTTCTGAAGCCCAGAACTATAAGCAATTTGGCCTTCAGCTGTCCAAAGATACTTTCAGTTGTGATCCTTCAGCTGGTTCAGAAGATCCTTTGGGAATCTTCTTGCAGCAAGAAAAACTTATGCAGACCTTGATAAGCTAGAAGTGAAGCTAGGAACAGTTCTCAAGGCTCTTGTAACTTCCTAAATGAGTCTGCATTGATTTGTATGAGTTTCTTTTGATACTGTGATCCCAGAAGTCCTCTGACTGGCCTCTGTCCTTCTCAAAAACCGTGTGGAAGATGAGGAGTGAGAATGTGCATCATATTCATGTGTCTTGGGAAAGTCAACTCATATGAAGCCATCACTGCCCTCAAGAGTTCCAGACATTTGGTGTCTTTTCTGTAACAGCATAGCTCTTGGGAGGCAGTGGCATCTGAGCCTGTCTCCAACCTGTGGACTGCTGGCCCCCAGGACCTGCAAAGCTCCCAAACTTGCAACTGTCCACTCCAGATCCACACGCTGGGCTCTACAGTTCGGGGTTTGGTTTGCTGTAGATCTCGAGGAGAGCTGAGTATTTAATCCAAAAGGTTTTTTACTCCTCTAGTGGTGTCTCATTTACAGAATTGATCTCTTCCAGCAGTCCACCTCTGGTGTCTCAGGACCAGCACGCTGCACATCACAGCTAGTCAGCCTACGGCTAGTCTCAAAGCAGTAGCCCCCACTATCACTGGTATTTCCGTCTCATCTGGTAGCCCACAGAGTCAGGGCATATCTATACCATGTAGGTGCAGTCCAAGTGGTGGGAGGTAGTGCAGCCCTTTTTCCCTGTATATCACGCTTCCAACAGCTTGTCCATGAGAACTAAGGTGGTTGGAGCAGACAAGGTAAGAAGCCATGTAGAGACAAGGTGAGAGACAATATACATGCATCTCATCTGGTAAACTGAGGCACTTGAGAAATATCTGTGCTGTTGAGGCCTCCATATTGAACATGTCATACTTTACCAGTGACTCGGGATGACGAAGAGTGGTCAGCAGCCAAACCGGAGCATGGCCACTCTGCCCTGTGGATGACATGCCCCCAAGCAGCCCTGGACTCATGGAGCACAAGCAATTAGCAATGACTTGTTTGCTTCTGAACATCAGCAGGGTCTTAATCCAGCCTTTCCTTAGAGGTTTCCCTCCTGTTTGCCCATGGCGCAGCCTAGTCCTGCTCTTAATACATCCAGAAATTAGATCACAGTCCTGGAGTCTGTGTTGAGTAGTTCTTCAAGACAAAGTGCCAGACCCATGAAGAGGTCTGAAATAATGTCTCCGCAGTAGTAAAAAACTATTACTTCTGACCTTGCAGTCTGTGAGTTACGGGATGTTAAGCACAGGGCATGCTTTCTGTAGGGAGAGGTGGTTACACAACCTTCTCCAGACCTTTCACAGTGTCTTGGCAAATCTAAACCTGACGGGGACCACTTCAGAGGCTTGGGGTAGCTTTGTTTGGATTTCCGCTCTGTTGTTGTCAGCTGTGTCCAATGCCTACCCAGGTGCTCAGTGCACATCTCTGGTACCCTCTCTTTTTTGAGTATTTACCTTTTAAACCACACTGTTCAAATAGCTATTTTTTCTCCAAAAGGTTAGCAAATCCTGCTCGCCTCCTGAGTCTCTGGCCGTCAGTGGCATTTGTCAAGGGATCTGACAGACTCAAGTGTGCAGACACTCGACTCTCCACCAAGAGCTATTATTTAGGGCTCAATTAATCTTTTGTCCACGTTTTGCCTTCAGCAGCTGAGCGAAGCTCCTTGCGGCGTGCGCTGTGCCGTGTGGTGGATTGTTGCAAGGACTGTGGTGGCTTTTGTCTAACACGCCGGCTTGTCTCACTCTCTCTTGGATTATCTTCTGGCCCGGCGGTTCTTATCCAGCCGTAGCTGTCCCCAGGATTTCTCAAGCCCAGCCGTGCATATGGTGTTTAAGTAGGCTCGGAGGGGAACTCTCTGTTGCAAGTGCTTAGGGGTTGACAGGGCCCTTTGTGTCCTCCTTATGCTTTGCATGTGAATTTTGTATTGTTTCCAGACAAAGTGAAACTCGGTTGTGGGTGGTGTCTGGAGCCCGATACATTATTTTTTCTCCTTTTCTTTCTCTTAGAATTACAAATTTGAAAAATGGGGTTATGCTCTTTTTAGAAGAAGCTGAACTGATTTATCTGACTTCAGTGGCGTTATGTGGGCAGTGAATGGAGCCCCTTGTGTTTGCAGAGCAGCGCAGGGTTAGGGGTAGGGCTGCAGGCTTAAGCCAAAGGCCAGCTGGGACCTCTGTTTTCTCACCCAAACTCTCCAGCTACAATAGCTGAGGATGTTTTTTTAATGGAAAAGTGCAGGGTTTTTGTGGAGTTCAGTGGTACATTTGGGAAATGGTTTTTGCTCACTTAAGGAACATTTGAAATATATTTTGAAGAAAATAACACCGCAGCAAAGTGCTTCAGGACATGAGGGAAGAGGCCTCAAAAAATTTAAACTTGGCTTATAGTTTGCTGTGGCTCTTACTTTAAGAATTACCAAAAAAAATCAAGGCTGTGTGGGTGGTGTTCAAAAATGTATTTCAGTAACACTTAAAGCCTGATCTTAAAGGTCTATGATTCTATGATTTTTTCCTTGTAAAAGCATATCCCTCATTTGCTTCCAGGCTGGGGTGCAAGGTGGGTTACCCCGAGCCACGGGTGGCAGCTGGGCAGATCTCCGTGCCACTTGTCATCTGGTGGCAGCAGCGCCGCTCGGTGCATTGCTTCTCAGGTGAGCGGGGCTGGGGTTTGCGCTCACCTCTTGCATAAACAGCAAAACAGTTAAATATTTAGTCTTTGTGACCATGGCAAGCTCTTGAGTTTTTTGTGGTCTCGTGTTTCTTTTATGGACAATTTTGTGTATTATGCAACAGATAGCAGAAGTGTTTTGATCCGATACAGCAGAGATGAGTGCCCTTCTTCACACAGCATCCACTTGTGTCTGAGCCAATTAGCTCTTCCTTTAAAAGCTGTCAGCCTTCTCCGCAGAAATAAATGCCTGAGAGAGGAGGAGGGAGGCAGGGCACAGAAAAAAATTTAGGTGTGGATACACATGTAGAAATGCTTAGAAGTGCCTTCGAGGCAAGGAAATGTGCAGTTTTTTAATACCATTCCCTCTGCTTCCTTGCTTGTGGCTTGTTTCCTCCTATTTCTGTGAAGCACAGGGCCTAAGCTGCAGACTGAAAGCAGCAGAGAGAAGCCAAAAATCTAGGAGAAAATTAGTGCAGCTCGTGATGCCCTTGGGAAATCAATATGATGGGAAAGCTGATCCTTCCCTTCCTCCCTTTTTCTAATTGCAAAGTTGGCCTCATCCTTCACCTCCTTTGTTCTCAGTTTGCTTGACAGAAAAAAGAGCAGGTCCTGCTCCCCCAGAAGGCTCTGCTGCTCCCGCCGAGCCAGCTTCTCGCGAGCTCTGCCTCTGAGCAGGAGGGCTCTGGAAATGGGATTCCCATCTGGGGTACTCGAGAGAGCACAGGCAGTGGCTGGGAACGTGTCCCGTGCTGAGGGTTCAACAGGATTTTGTGTTACCTACCCAGCAACACCCAGGAATAATGCAAAATACAGAATACAAAAAGCATAGCCATGGTGCGTGCGAAAGGAAATTGTGGGCTCCCTGGTTTGGGGGTGGAGGTTCCCCAGCCTCTCCGCGGTTGAGTTTGACACCACCAGGAACCACGTGGGCATCAGGTTAAACAACGCCTCTTGTCTCCAAACTGTTTGTGCTCAAAAAAGAGGGCAAGAGGTGTCACAGGGGCTCCAGGAGGAGCAGACATAGTAAGGACATATTTGTGCTTGCAAGGGGCCACAGCTTTGTTCTCAGGCGTATTCTCACTTCAAGGAGGTGTGTTGGTAAAGGGCTGCTCTGCAGGGTCAAGGCTGAAGTTTGCTTCTCATTTTGAATCTGATGTGAACAGCTTCCCCCATCCAAAGAAAAGCCAGCTCCCTTGACACATCCCATAAGCACAAAGAGATTTTTACTTTTTCCTGGTGGCTGGACCTGCGGCTGGACACAAGGTGGGAAAGAATGAGGACTTTTCTTGCCTTGCCACCATAGGCTTAAAAACTGATGCATTTGACTCTTATGGGTCTGGTAGGAGACACTGTCTCTGAGTAATCAGACTGGTCTCCCAGCTGTGAGGTTTACACACCCCAGGAACACACTGCGGGATGGACATCAGCCTGGTGGGATGGGACACATCCTGGGGGACGGAGGCGATCACCTCTGCTTGGCTTGCCATGGGCGGCAGCACTAGGGAATGTAGGGAAGGGGCAGCTTAAAACAAGCACAGATTCCCCCAGTTAGTGCCTGCTCGTCTCCTCATTTCCTCCCTTAAACACCAGCCCCTGCCCTGGTGAAACGTAGGTGATGGACCAAACCAGGTTGTGCCCAGAGGAGCCCTCCCCTACCAGGGACTGATCTCCCGGAGTTAAATAGACGTCCGCAAGGCCTGTGCAATGCTTTGCTTGTCTGCCATCGTGGCTCTTTGGTTTCATACTTAAATTAAGGCAGCTGATGAATACTTCGACCTGTTTGATTTTTCTGCTTCCCTGCTACAGTACTGTTTTCTCCTTTTTTCAAAGCTCTGGTAATTCTCTGTATCACCTGGTCCCCTGAGCAACTGCTCCTTTCATCTTGGGAAGGAAATTCATGTAGCAGTGTTTTTTTTAATTCTCATTCTGTGTCTGATAATGTGAATAATGTATGCACTACCAAAGCCATATGTAATTAGCCCATTGTGGTACTAAACAAAATCTTAGCACCCAGGATTTTGATAACGTCAAGTTAGAAGGCTTCTGCTACTGATTTTTTTTCTGTGCTTAATTTTTTGGT
This sequence comes from Dromas ardeola, assembly GCA_013398915.1. Lineage (NCBI taxonomy): Eukaryota > Metazoa > Chordata > Aves > Charadriiformes > Dromadidae > Dromas > Dromas ardeola. Next base: position 424,575 of record VYZM01022309.1, on the reverse strand, counting down.
CATATACGATCTTTATCTCCGGTATTGTTTGACTGATCGATAGCTTTCATTTCTGATGAAGAAAATCGCTCTGTGAACCCGTGATAACCAAAGGCCTCAGATAAATTAATTTCACTGGGTCATTAAATCATAATAGCACTAACAAAATAAAATAAAGAAATCCAAATATCCTCACTGTCATTCAGATGAGGTTGCGGCTGTGTGGCTGAACGTCTGAGCCTCCAAGAGTGCCTCTGTCTCGCTAAGCAGCCCTTGACTTATAGCTGATTATTTTAAATATTTTCTTTTTTTTCCCCTTGAGTTGATAAAAGTGTGCTAGTCATCTTAAATTCAATTTTTGTGTTTGTTCCCTTTCACTGGTCTGGATTCTGACATTAAGACACCTTTGCACAGGCGGGCAAAGTCCTCCTTCTGCAGCCAGCTCCTGCCATTATCCTGGCAAGGGAAAAAGCTCCGAGAAGCCTTTCCTGATAAATCCAAAGCCATTTACACTTCCGAAATGGCCTTTCCAGATTCAAGAGAGAGCAATAACTATTTTAGCTACATGCTCCATTAGCCTAGTTATGGTTATGAGCCACACTAAGGCTAACAGCTTCGGCTAATAAAATGCACAGTTTGAGCCTCAGGAACATTTCTAGTAGTGAAGAAATTATGAATATTTATCAGGAGCCAGTTTTAGCTCTTTTAAAAAGAAAAAAAAAAAAGGGCCAACCATGTAGCTGAGGTAAAATACTGACTTAAAAGGCCATTTTTTTATCCTGACTTTTTTGCCCCCTGTTTCTTTTTAATTTCCAACACACGATGGATAAGGATGGTAAATGCAGGGCTGCACACACAGTTTTCAAAGTGCCCTGTGGTATCTCATGTCAGGCTCTGCCACCCCCTCTGCTCTGCCTGCGCCAGGAGCTCAACCTTGCCTGGCGAGCCACACAGCACTGCTGGCCACTTCTGAGGCCAGGAAAAAAGGTGTTTAATTGTTAAAAAATATTTGTCCTGCTGCACAAGCAGCCTGCATCTCACACTGCCCTTCGGGACAGCATGTGTTAAATTAGCTGTGAAGGGCTGAGCAGAGACAGGGAAGGGTTTTAGAACGTTGTGGGCCAGCTGGGCACATTTTCTCTTTCTCCCCTTTGACATCTGGTTGCATTTCGTTTCCATCCCCAGATCAGATATACCGACCGGTTAATAAACTCAGGTGCAGGGAGGCAGCTTGCCTGATGAAAATGAGTAATTACATTTCACTTTCCCTGACTGGAATTTTGATTGCCACCGACATGATAAATAAGATCTTTCCTATCATTGCTTAAAGAAAGCTGTAACCCCTTGGAAATTATTTAGGATATGGGAAATGTAAACAGGCTTTAAACCATCAGCGAAGATGAGGGACAGTGAGTGACTGAGGGAGAGGCATCATGAAAGGAGGTATGACATTTTATAAATGTCTGGGTGAATAAGCTAATGGGAAAGGAAGCAAACAGCCCAGTGACAAACTGGACACACAACACTGCATCAGGTGGAGCTGCAAGGCACAGAGATCATCCAGAGGAATGTCCGGGGACTGGGAAATCAAATCAGACTTGAGATAACTCAGAGGAAATAACACCACCCCTCCTCTCATCAGCAGAAAGCACAAGCTTGGGGAGGAGTTAACTTGAGCCATATGTCCATATTTCTTTGTCAAATAACTCTATTTCAACAATTAAATACAGTTGAACAAACTGTATCTGAGTCTCAATATGCCAAGTGTGAAGGAATTGCATTGGGCTCTCAGAAAGCACTTTTAAAAAATAAGCATTTTGAATTCTTCTTCATGTTCGAAAATTCTAACGCTCAGTTTTGAACTGGCACTGTGGAAAGGAGCAGGACTCAAGGGTAGAAATGATGGGGATCCTGGTTGCCATCAATGTGTACAGCTGTGCAGCTTTCCCATGCACAACAGGCTGCATGTGGTGAAGCCTGTTAGCCCAAAACTCTCCACTGGCATCAAAGCTATTCAAGCCTGGGTTTGGGGGCGCTTGGGCCTCGTGACCACCTGACTTTGGTGACCAAGAAAGAGCTAGCTTTGGCAGGAGCTTCTCCTGCGCTGGGGGCACCCACTGGTGTGCTGTGAAAGTCCAGGGTTTGAATCCTGCCTACAGCTGAAACCCTGAATCACTGGGGGATCTCCTGTGGGGACAAGGCAGCATCGGGGCTGGTGGGGAGCTCTGCCTGGCTGGCTGTGAGCTCCTGCCTGTGTCAGGGCATTTGCCACCTTCCTGTCATCCTCCCTCCATTAAGTTTGCCTTGGTACATCTGCAGTGATGCTTACAGTACTCCATTTCTTGTTATCTCAAACAGCATCTTCTCCTTATCTCTTGGCAAGGCAGATGAGGAGTTGTGGGTCAGCATAATCACTGCTCTCTTCACTTGTGCCTGGCAGGGAAAATTTTCCAACACAAGGAAAGGCAGTGGTCTCTTTTCTCTCTAGTGTGAGTCTCTTCTCAGAAATTGGTCCTTCTGGTACGTGATGGAAGCCTGCAGGTAAAGGATAGAGACCACTTAGCCCTACAGCCCAATATATCCAGGGTGTGTGTGCCTTTGCTGTGGTCCTGAGCAAAAGGACCACCACAATTATTGCCAGTCAAGGAGATTCTCAAGGACACAGTGTCCTTCTCCAAAGCACTGGTAGACTTACAGGGCTGAATTTCCTGATACTTTTAAACTCTTCTGTTGACCTCTTCTGGGTGCTAGCAGGCAGGATTACCTCTGCTATTAGGTTGGGACATATTTTGGCACTCCATCAGCCTCTCCTCATTGAAAGATCAACCAACAGAAGCTGCTGGAGCCATCTTTGTGGTCAACATGAACTGCAATATGTGGTAGTCTCACCTGGGCGCAAAGAAGAGTCATTGTATTTCAGAAGCTTTTATTCCGGTGTCTCCTTCTCTTGCACTATATTATTCAGATGATTATTTCAATTCTTTGTCAGTAGAAATGGCTTTTGGTAGGATTCCTGCTTGCCCTTTGTTATTTTTGGGATTCTGCATTCCTCTGCTCACACCGTTTGCTCCTTTGCTCTCTGGACCCTGGTCAAAGCCTGTTGAAACCAATGGGAATATTTCCACCAGCTACCAGGGGATCTACAGTATGTCTCAGACCACATCCACACTCTCCCACCCACCTCACCCCACTCTTGCATCCAAACCTGCTTGCCCCATGGCAGTCCTTCCTCCTCGATCTGCCTCTCCTTCCACCCCTTTCTGACCCCCGGGCTTTCCCTCTAGCCTGCGCACCTCCTTTGCTGTCCCCACCTCCAGCCACTTTCCTGCATGCAGGTGGTGCATGATCTCCTTTCACCCCTTGCTGCAAATGGGTCGCTCCCCTCTTCTGCCACCCCATGGGTGCCCTCCCTCCACCTGACCCTCACCCAGCAGCCCTGGCACTCACTCCTCCTCACCTGCAACCAGACAGGTCTCTCCTCCAGGAGCAATGCGATCATTGAAAACTCATGGCAAAGAGACTCCCAGCTCCCAGTTTCAGGGCTTGACTCCAGCCCAAGGGGGCTTGGCTGTTCCTGGTGTGCCTGGTTTCCTCAGAGCAGGTGGAAGTGCTCCCAGAGAGGTCACCAACATCTGTGTCTGGCTGGGACAGGAGCAGTCAGTGTCAGGCATGCACCCAGCTGGGACAGGCTCTTGGGAAAGCTTTAGTTGTTGAGACCTTACAGATTTTCCTAAGGATGTGCAAGCGTGTTTTTTTCTGGAAGGACAGGTTTGCAGTTCTGCATGTGTGGGACACAGCCCAGAGCTGATGGGCTTGGTGTTGGCATCTGCAGATGGGCCACACATCCATCCAGAAGGGCAGGAGCGGTGAGAGCCTTACTGGAAAAAATACCAGAAATTCTGATGCTCAAAACCAGTTTTTTCATGGTCTTGTTTTTGTCAAAACAGCAAGACCAGCTTGGGTTTACTTTCCCTCCAGAAAAAAGAAACGTTCAGCCTGTAACAGCCTGAATGGGAATTTGCAGCCCAAATGGACAAGGGCTGCTATTCTCCTGAACATCTCACTCTGGCACCTCATAATGAGAATTTTGGGCAGCGTTAACGATATCAAATGTACTTGGGCAACCTGTCAGAAAGATTGGATGTCAGCTGCAGAGCAAAATACAACTCCAGCCTAATTGTGGGCCTTCAGGAGGAGCCTCATGAATATGTATAAATAGTTGAAAATATGCTGTGACACCCAGCTAGTTCTTCAAAATGTAGATAACTGTGCTGTCATGGTGAAGACTGATAAAATGTATGATTACGTGGTAAAGAGAAGTTGCTTGTGAATGTTCAAGCTGAGTTAGGCACGTGAAAGGGTTTTCTGCTCAATAATAACATTCTGCTCAATAATAACATTCTTCTCCCAACTTCAGTTATGGTGGCTCCATGATGCCTCCAAGACATTTCTCTGAATTTCCTGTGCCAGATAAAACACTGATGATAAAATATTGGACTGTGTGTGGGAGCACTTTAAAAATATGTATGTAAGACCAGAAACAAAATACTCCAGTCAAGACAAGTATTTTCTTTACCATTTATCATTGGATAGGATGGAGGCGGCTGGCAAGGTGTGTGCATGGGTGTGGCAGGGGCAATGGATGTGACTGGGGGCACTGGAACAGTTACAGAGGTTTGAAAAAGATGCAATTAAAAACCAGTTGCATTTCTGCAACCCGTAGGTGCTCCTCCTGCTTAGGGGATTGGAGAACCCCTTATCACTGTGTCCATCCAAGTGGGTTCCCAGGTCTTGGCTAGAATGGGTCTAAAAATGCAGAATTCTTTTGAAATGTAGCACATATTCAGGAAGCAATCGCAGCAATGTAGGTACAGTCAGCACCGCTCCAAAAATATGTTGCAACAGTCCTGCAGTACTTAATTCTTCTGAAGACATTTGTCACTATTTGGTATTAATATATGTCTTAAAGACATTTCTGTGTGTCTTATTAAGTTACCAAAATGCAGAAATGAGGGATGAATGGATGAAGACGTTGATGAACAATGCTGTGGGAAAGTCAGATGTACTAAAATATCCTCAGCTGAAATGCATCAGCCAAAATTCCTATCAGCTTGAGCTCTGCTGAATGACCCTTTGTAATGATTTTTTTTTTTATCATTCCTTGCATGTTGTGCTATAAATTGATATTTTTCTAGAATGATCATGCAAACCTCACAGAAAATAAAAGTTGCAATATATCAGGATGACAGGCAGCAGCTAGGAAAACGCACTGCAGATTGTCTGGTTTTGAAGGATAAGTCTTGCATCCCAGGTTTTGAGGGGAAGTTTAAGAATTTCTGCTTATTAGGTTAATTATTTTCGATCATATGCTACTCCGCTTTTCCAAGGAGCTTTTGTGGGAATAGAGTGGACTACATTTGGATTTTCACACGTGGGACTGAAGTGTTTAAGTTGTTGCTCTGAATGACTTGTGCCTGCCACACTAGGCATTCAAGGTTTTTCGGCTTAACTACTCTGGGAAGAGCAGCATGCCACACCTCTCCAGGGTCTGCCCATCAGTATGTGGCTAGTGTGTGGAAACAACAACCCAAGGAGCTGAGGGCTGTGTACATCAGTACACAAATAAGCCATTGAAGCTGTGACAAAAGATGCTTGTGCTCCAAATCACAGAATCACAGAATCATAGAATAGTTTGGGTTGGAAAGGACCTTTAAAGGTCATCTAGTCCAACCTCCCTTGCACTAAGCAGGGACATCTTCGGCTAGATCACTGCTCAGAGCCCCGTCCAACCTGATCTTGAATGTTTCCAGGGATGGGGCATCTACCACCTCTCTGGGCAACCTGTTCCAGTGTTTCACCACCCTCACTGTAAAAAATTCCTTCCTTCTATCTAGTCTAAATCAACCCTCTTTTAGTTTAAAACCATTACTCCTTGTCCTATCGCAACAGACCCTTCTAAAAAGCCTGTCCCCATCTTTCTTATAAGCCCCTTTAAGTATTGAAAGGCCACAATAATGTGTCCCTGGAGTCTTCTCTTCTCCAGGCTGATTAACACTAACTCTCTCAGCCTTTCTTTATAGGAGGGATGTTCCATCCCTCTGATAATTTTTGTGGCCCTCCTCTGGACCTGCTCCAACAGGCCCATGTCTTTCCTGTGGTGTGGGCCCCAGAGCTGGACACAGTACTCCAGGTGGGGTCTCACCAGAGCACAGTAAAGGGGCAGAGTCACCTCCCTCGACCTGCTGGTCACGCTTCTTTTCATGCAGCCAGGATACAGTTGGCCTTCTGGGCTGCAAGTACACATTGTCAGCTCGTGTCCAGCTTTTCATCCACCAGTACCCCCAAGTCCTTCTCAGCAGGGCTGCTCTCAATCCTTTCATCCCCCAAGCCTGTATTGATACTGGGGTTGCCCCAACCCAGGTGCAGGACCATGCACTTGGCCTTGTTGAACCTCATGAGGTTCACATGGGCCCAGTTCTCAAGCTTGTCCAGGTCCCTCTGGATGGCATCCCATCCCTCAGGTGTGTCAGCTGCCCCACTCAGCTCGGTGTTATCTGCAAACTTGCAGAGGGTGCACTCGATCCCACCGTCTATGTCGTTGATGAAGATATTAAACAGTACTGGTCCCAGTAAAGACCCCTGAGGGACAGGGGACAGACACCACTTGTCACCAGTCTCCATCTGTACATTGAGCCATTGTCCACTACCCGCTGGATGTGACCACCCAACCGGTTCCTCATCCACTGGACAGTCCATCCATCAAATCCATAGTTCTCCAGTTTAGAGAGAAGGATGTGGTAGGGGATTGTGTCATATGCCTTACAGAAGTCCAGATAGATGACATCTGTAGCTCTTCCCTTGTCCACTGATGTAGTCACTAAAATGACTTAGGCTCTTTGGTTTTACTACATTTTCTCTGGCTCCTTTGAAACAAAAATAGTCCTGAAATTACATGGAAGGGAGGAAGGCTTTTTCATCTTCTAGAAAACCACTTGAATGTTTGTATGTATGAGAATAGCTAATACAGAGCGAAGCAATATGTCTTCGGCGGGTTTGAAAGCAGGTGGCTCCTGTTACGAGTACCAAATGTGCCACTGAGTATTTCTGTGTAAAATCAGCTCCAGTCCAGGTCTGTGTCGCTCCTTTGTCTTCACAGACTTACATTCGTTGGGTCTGGCTGGCTGTATCTCGCATCATCTGAATTTGGAAGACAGAAGGGGAGGAAGTCTTACCTGTAAAAGGATTTCTGCCTTGCTCTGGACCATTTTACCCTTCTTTTAGCCCCATCTTTCACTGTGCAACTATCTGAATAAAATTGGCGAGGTTCATTTGTTGAATCTCCTGTGCTCCCTTGCCTACCCTTGCAGAGAAGACCATGTCTGTGTGGAACTTACATATAGACAGAGGAGGGCAGGGTGTTGTCTTGCCTTGCAGTTACTACTGGAGAACAACTAATCCTGCATGGATAGGACCAAGCCAGGCCAGTAAGTCAGTTATTGGTAAATCAGAATGTGCATTTGGAGGGCGCAGGGCATCATCCTCAGGTTGGATGTCTCTGTAGGTCCTCACATCCGGGTGATGCCCACGTCTTGTTGATTCTTTTGGTGCAGCTTCTCCACATTTCTGCCTGCCTCTCTCCTAAAATTATTATCCATATTTTCAAATGTCTTGATTATTGCAAGGTTATTGCTCTACCAATATCCGCCCAGATCCTGCTATGAAACTTGTTTTCCTAGATCTCTCTTTTGAACATGCCAGCTCTCTCTATCCACCCCACCATCAGTTTCCCTCCTCTCTTACAGTGATATTCCATCCCTTTCCCAGGCATCATCTCTCATTTACTGTCAAAACACCAGTGCCTGCCCCAGCAGGATCGCCTCCCACCCTCTCTCCCACCATCGCTCACATGTTCGATTTTGTTACTAGCACTTATGCGCTTCTTGTGCTGGAAGAATCTCTTTGCAGACGTCCAAAATACTTCTTTCTCATCCCTGAAACATCCCATTCTGAGCAATCCCTTTCACTCCAACACCTATAGCCAGCCTAAGACAGGAAAGTGGTTGGGATGTGGAGAGGTCAGAGCACTCCCTGTTGTGTTGACCAGCCCTTTTTCGGGGTTGCTTTCCTATATCTATCTTTTTTATATTTAAGGGTAAGTGTTGGACCATATGATCTGGGTTTTTGTGCCAGTAGGTTACTTAGAGCAGTGGTTAGTTCTCCTAAGCACAGTGTTAAAACCAACAAGGACAGCAAAGATCTATCGAAAAGCACCCCTCCCCGATACATTTTGAGAACTCCCCGTTGCTTCCCTACAGCCCCACAGCAGCCTGCTCTGCGAGGCAGCATCCTCTGGCTCAGAAAGCCTTCACTTCGCATTTTGGCTGCTTACCACTCCAGTTGTACCAGCTCAGCGCAGATGCAGTGGGCTGTGGGAAGGAGAGGGGTGCGTACACAAGCTGCAAGGCAGCTGCCCCTCTCCTCCTCTGTTGGCACCAACCATAGTGTGTCCTCCTGTGTCACACGGTGGGGCTGTGCTGCTGCAGCCCCCAAACCAGACAGGATCTGTGATCAGCCCTCTTCCACCTCCCTTGTTGATCTATGGCTTCCCCCAGCTTTGCATGACGGGGGCCATAACAGCATTGGGACTTGTTAAAAGCACACGTCTTGCAGCTTTCACAATTGATTAAAGGAGCTTTGCTTTTTACAAACCACTTTCTAAAGTACTTTAGCTGTGGAAATAAACAAAAAGCATGACTAGATGGACAAAATAGTCTCCTTTTAAAAATTCACCCTTCTAAAACTCAGTGTTTGTTAATGCTAATACTATGTATTAATAAATGACCAAGTGTTGAATGCTTGAATAAAGTGCCTCTAAGAACATGGTACTGTAAACCTTAATTTCAAAAGCTTTTTAAAATACTTCATTCGTTTATGTCTGCATAGCTCAATAGTATATTACATCTGGGTCACTTCTTGGCCACCACAAGCCCGCTCAAAGCAGCAGCTGTCATGCTGTGTTACCACTCTGGAAGTCCACATGAACTCCCGGACAGAGCTGTGTGGAGCAGTCTGCATCATTTTTCACAATAAGTATTCTAAAGCACGTCTTTCCCCAGAGTCTGAGCAGCCCCTCCTTTCAGTGCTGCCAGGGAAGGTGACACCCTTGGACCAAAGTAGCAAGCCCAGCTCCTCTGAGACATCATTGTCATGGTCCCATGGCTGAGCAGTGGATGAAACCCCAGCCCTCCCAAGCCCTGCTCCTGAGATTTCAGTACTGGTCTGAGCACCCCAGCTCAGACATTATCTCTCTTTGGGGTTCTGCAATGCTCCTTAAATGCTCCACGTGAAAGAGAAGAAATCACAGTTAGCAAAAGGCACGTTAATCATGTAAATGGCTTAATTACCTTGATTAGGCCCATAACCCAGCTTATCCTGCAGTGCCTGGTAGTGCAGCTACCTGGGTCTGGATCAGATGGCAGGGGACAGGGTGTAGGGACTTTCCTTCACACTAAATATGCATCGAACCCTGTGCTCCACAAAGGACTTTGTATCAGGCATATGTGGAATCAGAAGTACTAGTGTTGGGGGCATGAAATGACATCTCTGTGGGGATTTACTGAGCTGATCCAGGCTCATCAGCTTGGAAATGGGACAACGGGGGGATCATACGATGCTACACAGTCCTCTGGTGAACTGCATGAAGAAAGTCGATAGGAAGTGATCACTCACTCTTAAAACTCTTGAGTCATATTTTCATGGGTAGCAAGTCAAAACCAAACAAAAATATTTTTCTTTCATACCCTCATTTTAGCCACAGATTCCAGTGCCACAGGGTGTTCCAGAGACCAGCTGATACTGCCTTTAGCAGGGATTCAGGGAAATGCGCGCAGGAAAGGTCTGCAGATGGCCATTTGACACAGCGGACCAGACGTAATCCAGGGCTCAGAAAAACTGACGCACTGGTTGCTGGGAGCTAGAGGGCTGTCCCAGGGGATCCAGGGCTCACTGATTATCTGGACTTTTTACTTTTAACCTCAGCATCTGCTTCTGGTTACTCTGGAGGCTGGATGATGGCTTGGAGGGAGCTCTGCTCTGACCCAGTATAGCTGCTCTCACACACTGACAAAGTCCCATTTGGCTTAAAAACTGATGTTAGAGATATCTCAGTGCCTTTGGGACCATACCTGTGATGTTAGGTCCTTCTGTCTTCTACAACATCTTCAAAATTCAGGAGGGAAAAAAAATAGGTACAAGAACTTAAAAAACAAAAATTAACAAAAAGCTTCCATTTTTTAAATAGTTTGAGGATTTCTGACTTATTCGTAAAAGTTTGGGACAGTTTCTGTTTACGTAACATTAAAATAACAAAATGCATCAAATACCTGATCATTTAGATACTGGGTTTGGCTTTGTTTTTAATATGGGATTGCACGCCTTAAAATCACCGTCATGTTTTTATCCTGCAGGCGAGACTGGTGACTGTAGGAGGGATTTCTTCTTTGACATTCTAAAAGTATAACCCAGAAATGTAAGTAATGCCTCTTTTAAGGGAACGTTTCTGGAGACAATGGAACTTGATAAAACAAGACAGGGTGTATAGCTTGTGTTAGACTATCAATATGGTTTTGATATACATACAGAGAGATTTTGTTGCTACTTTGCCATCTTATGGCAGAGGAGTCCCCATTGCTGCGCTGGCCCACACACATTCTATGGCTCCAGGAAAACAGACACGCAGCAGGTTTTGATGGTTTTTGTCTTGTAATGGAGATTTATTCCTGGAATGGATCACTCTTCCAATCTGAAGCTATTAGAAGCTGACCCTGAATTTTTGGGCATCCCTTGGTGGTAACAGCCATGTGAACTTTGAATACATTGCTATATAAATTACAGTGTCATATTGTACTTTTTGACAATTGACACACAAAGGAGAAAGAACATAGACTAATACTAATGTAAAGATTGCTTTATATAGCTTAAAGCTGTCTTTTGAAGCATGCTTTATTTTTAACATTGCATCGGTTATCTCCAAATATAGACTGTGGCAAAACGCAAACAGGGGAGGAAGAAACAAGCACACGCGCGTGGCCGTCCTGCCCCTGCGCCGCGTCGATGCTGCTGGGAGCTGGGCACCCATACGGCTTCTCCCAGGTTCTCCTCTCCTTCCCAAAAATGGGGACTAGACCTTGGCCCTGCATTTTACACCCGCCTTGCGCCAGGCCCAGCACTCCCATCCGACACCTATATCCACAACGTTGCAATAGAGTGCAGATGCTGGTGGGGCTGGGTGGAGGAGTGCGTGGTGCGGCGGTGGTGATATTTTGGCTCAGAAGCCAGTGAATCAGAGACAGAGTGAGATGCAATGCTCCTCCCGCCTGGGCATCGGCAGGTCCCAGCCTGATTGCCGCGGGGCCTGGTGGAGGACAGGGTCACCCCAAACGACTTCATAGGCAACAACACCCCTGGACATCAGCTCCAGTCACAGAAACCTTCACTCTTTCTTATGACAGACTGGCTGTTTGAATGTTCTCCTGCTTTCTGACAAGTGTTTTCTCCATGGCAGCTTGTCTTACTCCCTAGTCTTGCAGTTGCAGCCACTTTCATGCATGACCCTCACACCCACAGCTCTGTTGGTGGGACACTTGGGTGCAGCGCTTGGGACAGGGTCCCCTCAGCACCCCTAACCACTGCCCAGCCGGAGGGAGCGCATCCACCATCAGCAAGCTGCAGCAGAACCTGCTCCTCAGCAGGAAGGGGTGGGAGGAGTACAGGACCCAGGGAAGAAGGTGGGCAGGAGGGACCCTGCCTCTGCAGTGTGGTGATGAAGGAGTTCCCTTGAGAGAAGGAAAGTCTTGTGTGGGTTTCTTCACCAGGGGGTACGGCTTCAACAGGAGCACTGGAGAGCATGTCTCCTCCCTTGCCTGTCCGTAAACTAGTGCTGGTCACATTTTGGGGAAATGAGCTTTTGGCTTTTCCATGCAGCTGGCATTTTTTATGCCGGGGATGAAGGGTCTGACTGGGGAAGTGGCAGACGTCTGCCTGCGTCCCTGCTGCTGGTGAGCAGAGATACTGTGCTGGATGGGCAGCAAGAGCTTCACCTCAACCCTGGGCTTCAAAACTTGCTCTGGTATAGGTATCACAGGGACTTCAAATTGAGTTTCCTTCAGCCTCATAACCGTTTGGCCACGCAATATCACAGACTGCTTCTCTCGCTCGTTTTTGTCTCCTCGTCCTGCTGGGACCACTGTGTGGGCTCGTGAACCAGCTTGCCAAAGAAGCAGCAGCACATAAGCTGCAGCCCCTGGTCCTGGCTCGGGGCAGGCAGGTGGCAGTGCCCAGTGTGCTGTATGGCACGCTGAGTGGCAGCTGCCATTTCCATCAGACGCGGGTGGGAGGCACAGGAGAACCAAAAGCCACCGGGGGAATCAGAAGGGAGGACTTTTCTTTTTATTAGCCATGACGCCCCATGACAACTGCATCTCAGGCGTCCACCCACGCTGCTTCCTACTCCTTTGAACCAGCTGTTCAGCTCAGCTTGGTGGGGAAACACTTAGCCAGAAGCTGCTAGTCCGTATCTGACTCCTCAGTGTAAAATTAAACCACCCCACTGCTGAGCAAGGACGAAAGCATGGCTGGTTTCCAGGCTTGGTGGGATGATGAGGAGGAAGGGCTTCCCATGGCCAAGACCGAAGGGCTTCAGGGAAGTCAGTGGAGTGGTGACTTGCTGGACACCCATCACAGCCAAGTCATTGCTGAGCTCCTTGTCTCTTCCCCTGCTCCGATTTCAGCTTGCTTTTCTTTGGTTTTCTGCTTGTCCTACATTTAAGCTTCTGTTCAACCTTGCACTTACCTCTAGGAATTCCTCAACATTTGGGCTGAGATCCAGGACAGCTCTTTCAGTTTGCAAATTGATTTAGTCACCTCTCTAGTTCTTAGCATAGGTGCTGTGCATTACCTGGCAACGTTAAATCATAGATGGGTTCTGCCATGGGAATTAGAAATAGATGAGGAATTAGAGGTACTTCACAAACTCTCCGCACAGAAAGCCTGGGGGATCATCATGGCTGTCGAGTCTAGTGAGGATTCCCCAGTGGCCTAGTAACACAGTTTAAAAAAAAACCATAAATGCATAACTAAACTTTCCTTGAGCTCCCCTTGTAATGGTGTTGGTGTCCCTAATGCTGCAGGCAGGTACCTCTAAGGGAACTCGTATGTCTTAAAAAATCAGCCCCGTGTGCCTTGTCACCTGGATATGTTCTGTGACATCCCACTCGTCTCCTGGAAATCTCTGGGAGACAAGGGATGGCAATCCAGGGGCATGAACTAATACAGACATTTCCAGATCTACAGAGAAAAGGGGCCTGATCCCACACTGAGCAGCCACACAACACCCCAGGACATGGGCTCGTGAGCTGTACTCACGCTGCTACGCACCATGAGGACGCAGGGGCAGCAGAAGTCCCTTCTTCCATTTCCCTGTCCCTCATGTCAAACCTGCTCAGCAGCCTGTTCAAATGCTAATAATTAGCATTGGCCTGCTTGTTTGTCATTACACTCCAGAGGACCACAGCAGTGTGATCCCAGAGGATCACAGCAGTGTCTCAACCAAAAGCAGAGGGGTCTTGGTGATCTCCCCCCGCAAAGGTGAACGTGCGGTTTGCGACTGCTGTCCTTGCAGCGCCTCTGCTGCTCTCCTGCGGCAAATGGTGTTTTCATCCCTGGGAAGGGTTTGGCAACCCCACCTAGACTTAGTGAGTGAACTTTTATAATCTATTAAGTATTTTATAGATTTTACAGTATTTTCGTTTTATAAGGTAAGTCTTGGCAAAAAAAAGGAGCTCTTTACCACCCAAGTCCATGCTGCCCTGGGGTTTTTTTTGCAGGTGGGATGTTCAGCTCTTTGGATCGGGAGGAAGGACACCCGCTGAGCATCAGCCTCAGGTTAAGCTGCCACTGAGAGGTGGGCAGGGGAGAGCGGTCCCTTCCCCTGGCACCTCTACAGTCCTCTCCTTAAGTCTCCTTCCAAGGTGATCCTCCTGTGGAGAGAGGCTTACTGAACTGCTGGTAAGTTACAGCAAAGACTTAAGAGATTTTAAAATGATCCCTGCCACTGACTGGCTGCCTCCTCTGAGCAGGAAATAAGTTTTCCTAATCACTATTAACAGTTTGTTGCTTGGCATGGAAAGCCCAACTGGGGGTTCAGATCCCTGTGCATAGCCTGGGTCTTGACCTGACCCCTACAGCTCTGTAATTTTTATAATTTTTTTAAGGGTCATGACTGGGTTATTCTATTCTATTCTATTCTATTCTATTCTATTCTATTCTATTCTATTCTATTCTATTCTATTCTATTCTAGGTGTTGTGACTGGTTATGATTTTGCACCCCAGGCAGTGCTGCTGGCCCTGGTATAGGGTAGGATGGGCATCCCTTGCTGCGGGACCCCTGTGCTGGGTCAGAGACTGAGTGTCCCTGCTGCCTGCGCTGCCTGCGCTGCCTGCATCTGACACAGTGCAGGTGCTTGACACCTCTCCTGGAGGACCTCAAGGCAGCAAAGGCATTTTCCTTGGCTGCACCAAGCTGGACGATAATGTTTTGATTTTTAACGGCATGAATTCCCAGTTGCAGGAGCTGTTTAACCAAGGTGTGGCTTCGAGCAAGAAGGGGGTGGTGTCGGTGGGTGGATGGGAGTGAGCAGGACGGTGGTGGCTGGGGCTGAGGACAGGTCGCCCCAGTGCACACTGAAGATGCCCCTCAGCTGGCCGAGGAAAAAGCAAAGTACCTGGCGTGCCCCACCCCAATCTTAGCTTGACCCGGTTTGAATAAATCCCCTGCCAGGGATTGTCTTCGCTGCTAACTTTAAATAGCAACATCTTCATTAACCTAAGCCCTCTCTTGAGCCTCGTGGCTGGTCTCTCTGCCGAGCCTGTTGTATTATGCCTATCACAGACCGACAGTCTGATCCTTCCCACACCTGCACTGGTGCTAGCAGCGCTACTGGCTGCAGGCTCAGGGAGGTGGTTTAAAGCCCTGGTGTGTGGTCCATGGGCTGTGGAGATTCGCCCTAGGAAAATTTCTCCAGCGCTCCTTGCAGAGCAGTATCAGGCATAGAATCATAGAATCATAGAATTGCCTAGGTTGGAAGGGACCTTTCAGATCATCTAGTCCAACCATCAACTTAACTCTGCCAAAAACCATCACTAAGCCATATCTCTAAGCACTATAACTCCCCGTCTTTTAAATACCTCCAGGGGTGGTGCCTCAACCACTTCCCTGGGCAGCCTGTTCCATCTTTCCACAAAGCAAGCATCACAGCTGCTTTTTTTCTTCTTTCTTTCTTTCTTTCTTTCTTTCTTTCTTTCTTTCTTTCTTTCTTTCTTTCTTTCT
>VYZM01022309.1:330267-409028 GCA_013398915.1 Dromas ardeola | reverse complement strand
AAGAGCCCCTGGCAATACTTGCCACAAGGCCAGCTTGTCTTTGAAGAGACTGCACCGGGGGCATATTGGTGGATCTGGGTGGAAAGAGCCCCACGGGCAGCACCCTCCAGTGGAGAGGGGCTCAGGGACACCTGCTCTCCTGCACGGGGAGCCCAGGGATGTGGCAGGGGGCTGGCGCTGGGCCATGCCATGGGGTGCTCTGCTCCTACCCCAGAGCCAGGGCATTGCAGCAGGTTGTAGATGTCTGTGCTTTCTTCCTTTTCTTCAGTGCAGGGAGAAACACGACCTTTGCCTTGGACTTCCTTGTGCATGTTAAAGACTTCCTGGAGGAAATGTCGACTTTCTCTTGTGTAATTATTCTGTTAAATACACTACGTAGTGGAGTCAGTTTTATTTGTCAGTTCCTGTTCAGGACGTGTGGGGCTGGTAGTTGCTTCATCTGTATCTCCAGCCTCGCTGCAGCTGCCATGGCAAGTATGAAGCTGCCTCTGGCTACTGCAAGGAAAGGGGTACAGGGGAGCCACACTCATGGTCCTGACCATGGTTGAGCTCCCTCTTATGGATGGCTACAGAAGGCCGAGTTAGGCTCAGACCTTCGGATCCCACAAGTTTTTTCATTTCCACCTTTCTTTACAAGCAGTTGCTTTGTATGGGGGTAGAAAAGCTTTCAGAGTGGCGTTATACCATGGATGACTTTTGAGGCCAGCTTTAGCACACGCAGATGGGATTGCAACACAATTAGTGTCATGGCTCAGGCTCTAATTCATTTAGAAATCACAGCTGCCTGATGGAAATTGCAATTTAGGGATCAGAGGTTGTGCCAAATGAGATAGATAAAAATGAGAAACACACCCAGTGGTCTGCGGGATCAAGGTGCCAGGTTGGTTATGGGTAGGACCACCCAAAGCTATTTGTGTCCTCTCTGCCCTAGCACATTCCTCCATCATCCCCCCATCTTACCACCATTCCCCTTCTCCCTACCTAATAAGAGAATCCCAAAACAGTGAGAAACCTGTGCTGCCAAGAGCCTGGGCAGCCAGATGGGTGCCAGGAAGCAGGGGGTGGTGCTCACTGGGACCAGCAACAGTGACTCCCCAGTCTTTGCTGGGAACTGCCCCAGATACACAGTGATCCCAGCAGCCTCAGATGCAGGACCTGACGGAAGAGTGAAAAGCTCTTCTACTGGCACCCAGGGGTGTCAGGACCTGCTCACAGGACCCTGTACCTATTTCACCCAATGAATTAATGAATTAATGGAAATATGTAGTCCTAGCCCCAAAGCTGGCCCAGGTACCCTGAACTCCTCTGCCCCTACTTGTTCCTCCATGTCTGGGTGGCCAGGGGGATGAGCTGGGTCGATTGAAGTGTGAGGTGCTTCACCACTGCATTGTCTTGTGCTTAAGGGGTGATTTCATCCGTCACCAGGCAGGTCATAAGAATCCCATCCTTGTGGATGTGCGCCACCGTGTTTTGTAAAGTCACGGTCATTTTCAGCGTTAAGAACTGCAATGGGTGAGTGCCCCATCTCACCCACGGGGGTTCTGGGGAGGGAGGGAGAGGGTCCTCACTCCTGCATGCACAAGCCCATTAGCCAACACTGGCAGAAATGTGGAGCCATGAACTGTCACCACCATCTCTACGTGACCTCTGAGAAGGGTCCTGAAACTGCCCCAGCACCAAAAGAAAGCTTGGGTGACCTCCAGCAAATGCCCTGCAAAGCATGAACCCTACAGCTCCCTCGACTGTGAAGGAGAAGCCAGATTTCAGTGCCACAATGGCAATTTACATCCACTTAGAGACGTGAGCTGTAGTGTTTTTGTCTCTGCTAAACTGCCAAATAACCTCTCAGCACACTGATGGGGGAGTACAAATCCACCTGCTGAGCAGGGTAAGTGCCATAGGAATGGAATAATTTAATTCCTCTGTCTGCCAGAGTGAAGCAAACTAACAAAAAGCCCATTCATCTCTCTAATAAAACCTTTCCTCCTTTTTTGTAATCAATATGGGTCAGATCTCTTTTATGCAACACAAGGCTCTAATTTAGCTGAGTAAAAAATGTAGTGGTATTTTGAGAATCTATAAATGCTTTGAATGTGGTGTATTTAATAACATCAATCCTGGCTAACTGGAAAGAAGGAAAAATACTTCTATGACCATTAGGGATGGCGTTTACTATTCCAGAGCAAACACTGGTAATTTTATCTCCCGCTGCTGTTCACTAAATATATTGGCAAATACAGTGCCTTCTGACAGTGGAGAATGCATGTTCCCTAACCCTTTACGGTGCTGAAATAGCCATTTAAAAATAACTTTTGAGGCAAGGCGTGATCTGATCCTTTCCATTCTTCTTCAAATGCATTCAGCCCCGGCACTGCTCAGTAGGCTGACCTGATCTTGAACAAATGCTTCACAGATTTTTGGTAGTTATCAAAAGCTCAGTTTCAAGACTGGAGAGCATTTCACTCCTAAAGCATAGCGAATCAGCCGGGAGAGCGTGAAAGCCACTCTGGGCAATCTCTTTTTCGCAGGGTAATTTACTTTCAAATAAGCAGAGAGAGGTGTTTATGGACTCCCCACCAGCCCCACTGGCTCCGCGACAGACTCTCAGTCCTCCCAAGCCCCAGCCAGCAGCTCAGTCTCCCCCCACGGAGTGTTCAAACAGGTTGGAGGATGGGAGATATCACAGCTCTTGGCAACCCCCTGGAGCTGGCTGTGGCTGCTTCTGCCCCCTCCCAGTTCCTTCCACATGCCACACACAAGACACCAGCAGCACTCTAAAAATCTGCAAATCCTGGAGAAGATCAACCCAACTTAGCCTGTTCCCCAGCATTGCTATATCATTGGGTTTTGCAAGCAAAAAGCAGGCTCAATTCCCCAGTTGAGTCCAAGCGGCAGTTTGTCTCCTCTTTGCTGCACTGAACCATGGCTGGACAAATGGAGGCAACCTGCAGAGCTACTCTCCGGGCAGGAGCGGCCACCACCAGCACTGCAGTGATGGGCCAGAGAAGAGGCTAAAGACTTTCCCTCCACACCTTAGAGGAGACTTCATCATTAAATTCCTTTATATTTATTCACACGTCCAAGGAAGACCTTAGCACAGATGCTCCAGCAGACGGGGCTGCTAAACGGCCCCTGTGTAACTAAAGAGCTGCCCAGTGCCGCGGCCAGCACCTGCCGGCGGCTGCTGGCCCGTGGGACGCAGCATCTTGGCAAGCGGGTGAGTGACACCTCATCGTACAGCTTATTGTGAGGGCTTCGCTAAGTGGAGGTAATTAATGGCTGGAGAATGACACTTAAACATGCGTTTGATACTTTCTCCTAGAATTAGGACAGAATTACACTACTTTGCATTCTGATTAATTCTTTTAGCCTGCAACTGACTTGAGATTTGCATAAGCAGCGTAGTTCACGCTTTCTGCTACCAAAAGCTGAAAAGCAGGATATTTTTCAGCTATTATTTTGCTTTCAGTATTTCAGTTCATTTCCACAGTGTGTTTGTCATTGTTCAAGAACATACAATGCGTTGCCAGATCTATCATTAATGCCAGCTCAATAGAATAGTGTCAGAGCGATGATGATGTCTTGTTCGTATGAATTTCAGCTTTTCTGATAAAAATAAAAAACCCTGTGCCCCATCTGTAATTTTTTCTGACCCTGCATGTTGCTTTCTGCCCTAAGGACCACATGGCTCACCCTGTGAAACTATATTTGTGGTTCCCCCATGGGTGGGACACTTGCTCCTGAGCCCCTTGCTGGCACGTTCAATGCTCACGGTTTAAAGCCTATTTATCCAAAACAGAAGCTTGCAGCTCCCATAATAGAAACATCACAACATTACAGGGCAAGGGCTCTGAGGTGGAGCTCACGCTCTCTGCAAGCTCTCGTGGGATGCTCCGGAGTACGTGCATCTGTCAGTCACTGCCTGTCAGATAAGCAGGGTAGAAATAAAAGCACCATCAAATTAATAAGGGGAAAGGAAGACCCGCCTTCTGCCCTCTCATTCAAGCTCCTTGCCTAGAAGGACCTCTTTCATTTACCCCAGCTCCTGGTTCATGAAGTGCCTCTCCTTTCTGCCCCGTGACACACACACTATTCTTCGTTATTCTGTTGCCCACCAATAAATCCCCAGAAGAAGAGATCTTTTCTTCATTTGGGAAGTGTAATTGAAGGGCCTTGATTTAAAGTCACGTTTTCATATGAAACATGTGTGCTTGTAACAAGTAGACCTTTCACCCAGGCATGCCGCTGAGCCTTTACCTGCAGGGGAGGAACTGGGGAAGCATTGCGCATTTTTCTGTCGAAGGGTAGATGCTTCCCTGTGAACAGCGGTGGGAACTCAAGTGGAGACCCCTCCAGCTGTTCAGGCTGTTGCATGTCTGTGGATGTTGAAGGATGACCTTGTGCTTTGGGATGCTGTAGTTGGTATTTCAGTACTGGTTTAAGTGCCACTGCTCCGGGCGCCCATGCAGTCCCCCAGCCCCGGTTTGCTGGCTGTCGCAGGCACCATGTTTGTGTGGGACTCACGAGGGAGACAAGGCATCTCCTGGTTTTCCCATGTGTCGCAGCCTGAGAGAAATGCTCCAACTGCAGCCTCCCACCCCTGGTGACAGTGAGAAACATCCCTGTTTGCCCACTGGTATATGAAAAGCGCTATGGATGAAGTCTTAGCAATAATTTCCTTGTTTACAACTAAGTTTCCAGCCTCTCTCCTTTAAAGTAAAAAGCAGGGCTGTCATGTTGTTCAGCAGCAGTTCTCTCCGATATAAGTATTTATAACCACTTCATTACTTAGGTCATCAGTAAAACAACGCTTTCTTGCTGTAGGGCTTATCCTAGAAATCAGTGATGTAGGGACTGCAAGGCATCGATGAGAGGGTAAATCAGACAACATGGTTCCCTCACTGCACTCCCCGGTGCCAAGCCTGCAGGAGCAGTGGACAACCCAGCAAACCCTTGGCATTGAAGAAGAACTTGCAGGCAGCAAGCAAGAGACCTAGCTGCTCTGCAAATCAAGCCCTGTAATTTGGAAAGAAGCGGGACACTGTGTCCAGCAGCACTCTCGGAGCGGGGAAGCAGGGAACTGGAGGGCAGAAGTGCAGGTGGTCCTGCAGGTGATGAGAAAGAAAAGAAAGTCAAAACAGGAGCTGTATGAAACTCCTTCTTTTCAAAAGCCAGAGCTCAGTGCATGCACTGAATAAATCAGACACTGAGCTCCTCTGCTCGGGAGGTGTCACCAGGCTCACTGTGGCACTGCAGATTTGCTGGTTGTATGCCCAATGTGGATGCTCAGGTTCACACCGGTGCCATCGTGGTGTTGCAGTCAAGCACTTCTTGCTGGGCTGCAAGTCACCCAGCAGAGCCAAACCCCAAACCCTCCCCATTGCCCCTTTAACTTTAGACGGTTGTGAACAGGAAAGAAGCCCAAGTGAAGGTTTATCCAGAAGCTCACACTGACATTTTTATCCCATTACCGTCACACACACACTCAAACAGCCCAAACACATCAGGCCAAAGGGCACCACAAGAATTCAAACAGTTTCAGTCTCTTCGGCAACTGCTCAGCCATGTTATATCTCAGTGTTTTTGCAGAATATTCAGGTCATAAATTCAGACACAAAAGCTGTTTCTCCCCTCTCCTCCCTCGATTAAGCTGCGTGGACAGATTAAGCCTGGATACAAATGTCGTAATTTCCGTGGGTGAATGTCAACCTTTCCTGAAGAGCGCTGGAAAGCTGCTGGGGTGTGCTTTCAGATGCCTACTTGCTGAGCTCTGAATTTACAGTATTGTTTATCAGATTTCTCAATATTTACACTTGGTTCCCATTCCAGTAAACAGATGACATATTATATGATACTACTGTTCAGAAACCCCAAGGAAATGAAAACCAGAAACTCTCTGCAGCAGAAACCCACAGATGCAGAAGATGCTGAATTTAGGTTCCTTCCAATGCCTTTTTACTCTGTCCATTATTTCTAGGCAATGTGCAGTTCATACATACTTAGAGCAGGCATGGCACTGCTGGCAGATAGGCATTGCTCAATGGGTTCAGACTCTCAGTGTTTTTAACTCAGAACCTGCCTCCAACAGTGACAATTTCCAGATGCTTTAGAAGAAAGATTTCTGTAAGGGATGATAATAGGAAAGCCAGCCCCTAAATCAAATTCTTCTTTACTGAAGGAACTTGGCTTTTGACAAGGAGCATGAGGAATATACTCTGCATTTTTTGAAACTCAGTTGAGTGGAAAATGAGAAAATGCTCCTGTTTGTGCCTGGCCCTGTTTGAACCCTGCGCATCTCCGCATGCTCCAGCATCCCAGGGCATCGGGTTGCCCAGGTGAGTGCCTTTCCATGAATGCGCTTGAGATTTTTCTTCTTTTACTAGAGTGCGCTACCAGCAGTGCTTTTCATTTTACTTCGTGTCTTTTCTGTAGTATTTCTGTTTATCTCTGTTGACAGATAAACCTACAGCGCTTGGTGACAGTGTTGCACATGAGCTGGCAGGTGGCCTGTCCACCCTCTGCCCTTTGGTAACAGCCCGAGACAAAAACTCTTCCTTAGAGGGTATTTTGTCCACACTTTAAAAGCAAGGCAGACAATACATGAAATAAGGAGGGGTTTCCAAATCTGTGCTGCCTCCTGGTTTTAACCCCAGAGTCCCCACATGGCTGCGGGCTCCGGGCAATAGATAGCCCCAGCCCTGCCCTGGGATGGAGGGGCTGTGGGTGCCCCAGAGGGGGTCCATGAACCACATGGGGTAGCACTGCCGAAAGCAGCTTCTGAGAACCCAGTGGCTGAGAAACCAAAGAAGTCCCTGGCTGGGACAGGCCCGTGGTATGTGGCTTTTCCCCCAGAAAGGGAAAATCCCTCTTGTTTAATTGCAGGGAAGTTGTTGTTACTTTTGTATTGCGCCCTCCTGTCCTTAATTAAATTGAATATTTTTACATAATAAATCGAGCAGTGCACCTGCAGTATGCAATGTAGATTGGGCAAAATGTTCATTTTAATTACTCTAAGTTTATTCAACCGTGTTAATGCCAATAACTCCATCTGGCTGGAGCAGAAAGCACAGTTTGGCATTTATTTCCAGGTATACAAAGCTTTGGTTTCTGCAAACTGAAAGGAGATGAGCCATCGAAGGGAATTTGATCGCAGTGTTTGATTTAGCAAGTTAATCTTAAGCTTCAAGAACATGATAATAGCAAATAGAGCTGTATCAACTTCACCTGCCTCAGAGTTATAGGGGGACATTTCCTGCATATAAATTAGCTTAATATGGAACCAGTTTTGGCAATGGCTCTAGTTCAGTAATCCATACATCAAAGAGTTAAACAAATGAGGGGATTTTAAGTATTAGATTTGATTGCATATTAATGTGATACCTTTTAAAAATACAAACTAGCTGCCTAAGAATTCTCTTTAAAGACCAGCTTTGAGCTCAGCCATGATGAGGTGCAGTGTGTGCCGTTTTGTAACTGGGGATAACCTCTCCTAACAGGCTGTGTTCGGTGTTTGTATACTTCATTTTAAAATATCCTCATGTATAGTGATCTTAGTAGAGGATCTACCATGACACATGTCAGAAAGAGGGCAACGCTCCTTGTATTTCCATGGTGAATAACTGAAGACCCCTTCTGCTGCTGTTATTCTTGTGTTTCTTGGTTTGTATTCATTTATTATTTGTTAAGAACAGAAGTTTTCTCCTTTCCTGGTGCACAGAGGAAGACAAACCATACAAAGACAAGCACATTTGCAGAGGTGACAAAGCCATCGGTGCGAGCTCATTCATTCTGCATCTGGACTTTGAAGCATCTGCACAGCGACGAGGGCGCTATCTGAAAGAGCTGTGTGTTACTTTTTAAGGGAATGAGCAAACGTACAACCTCATTAACATGAGTTACTGTTGTTAAATAGCCAGGAGATATGAAAAGAAGAAGCAGGTTGGCAGGGCCTTGTGGTTTGCTTGCCAAATGAGTATGGAATTGAAGAGGCTGCCATGAAAAGGAAACTTCTTGCATAGTGATTTACAGTGCGAGTCCCTAAGCATAAACCAGAAATACTTTAGGGGTTAGGAAATACTGAGATTTAATATGTATTTCTGTGATGATAAAGTAAATTCTTCTTTTTTTAATAGCACATTCTGTAAAGCTTCTTTTTAAAGAGGTCAGTCCACTAGATATACAGCAGGTACAGGATTTGGAGAGCTCGGCTTTCTAAAAGCCACTGCAGATGTAGTCCCTAGTCCTGGTATCTGTGGCTAATCTCACAAGTATTCACACAGACTCTGCCCAAGATATAAGATTTACGATATAAACCATAATATAAAACAGCTTCTTCATCAGCCGTCTGCTGCAGTCAGAGCTTTACCCCAAGAAATAAGAACAGTTACGGTGCTTTGCTCTCAGATGATTTTGTGGAAAGCAGAAAACCCAGACACTCCTCGTCTTCAGGCCCGGCACATTTCACCATGAAGCTCCTACTCCTTTGTTAGAGATCCCCAGCGTACAAGAAGCAAGAATGAAATCGCCTATCGTTTATGGGACGTAGCTGCAAGGCAAACAAGTCCCCCCTGGTGATGATGCTCTCCTGTGCGAGGCGGTGTTCAGACGTGCGTGGGATGGGACTGTGCTGTTCCAAGGAACTCAACAGACTTGGGAAATAAAAAATAATAGGTGGCTTCTAAGAAACAGTAAACAGGGAGACGTGTACATTGCATGGCTGGTGCTGGGCCAGGGCTCGGCTCCCCCATGGCAGGACATGGGGAAGTCACCAAGGCACCTGACTCATGCCTGAGTTTGTCTTGCACTCCAGAGTTTCCCCAGGTCTCAGCTGAGCATGTGCCCAGCTCAACACAGCGGTCACAAGCGCCTTGGGCTGCCAGGCACCCCTGGAGGGGCAGCTCTGGGTCTGTGAAGCCAGAGGAGGACACGGCAGGGACCGTGCTGCGATCACACCCATCGCTGCAGCCCCAGAGGCTGTCACAGGAGACACCTGCAGCATGGGCTGCAGGAGCGGGCTTGCGGCAAGCTCATTGCCAGTGCCCTTGGAGACAATTCAGATGGGAAATGAGAAATTACATCCCTAAAGGAGATGACACTATGGAGGCAAATGGTGGAGAAATAATTAGTGCTAATAGCAGCTCAGTAAATTAAACTTGCAGACTCGATTACCTGCTTGTCCCATCTTTGTGGGCGCTGTGAGGATCTCTAGGCTGGCAGATAAATGGGTCTGGAGCATCCATTCACCAACTGATGTTTGAGATGAGAGGTGAGGACAATGCAAGAATGGAGACACAAGTCCCACCATTGTAGCAAACACGGTCATGGTCCCAGGGCATGCTTTAGGCACGTGTTTTGGATATTGGCTTGTAGGTCAGGGACCAAGGAGAGAATTTCTCATGCTATGCCGTGTCTCTGAAGGAGCAGGAGGAGATGCAGCAGCTGAGCTGCATCTCTGGATTGGGTTTGGGATGTAGTGTCATAAGGGACAGAGGGAGCGGGCCGCACGTTGCTGTCTGTCCTTAGGGAGGGCAGACTTTGTCCATCTCTAGTGCAGCATGAAGCACATGCTGGAAAAAGTCTTGAAAGAGAGGAAAGAAGGGAGTCTGGTTTGGATCATTGCTAGGGCAAATTCTGCAGAATAGGACTGACATTGTGCTGGAGGAAAAAAAATAATAAGGCCCTGTTTGTCGGCCTCTGCAGAGCATGGAAATGGTGGGAGCTGGGCTGCTGCCCTGGCCTGGCGTGCCCCTGCAGTGGCCTGCACTGAGACCCAGATCACCTCAGAGAGGACAAGCACTTTCCTGTCTGCCGGGGTGGTGGGGTGGTGGCCATGCCAACATGCCCCAAGGCACACAGCAACCCTGGCAGGGCAGGAAGGGCAGTGGGGGCAAAGAAACACCCGGGGCAGAGAGCTTCTGGTTTTATTAACTTTCACAGGGGTGGAGATGGACTATTGAAGTCTGCGCAACTTGTTCTTTCCACTGCGAGCCCCCTGTTCCTTGTTGCTGTGAGTGTTTCTCGCTGTGCCCTGCTGCTGGCCGCGCGATGCACTCCGGACGATGCGGCTTCACCACCGCCAGTCCCGGCCCCAGCAGCGGCTGCAGTCTCTGGTGAGGGGCCCTCTCTTGCCGGGACGGGGTCAGTGCCCTCACAGCCCTGCAGGGACATCGTGCCCCTTCACTCCATACGGGTTTTCCAGAGCAGCTTTATTTGCGGAAGATGCGGGAAGGGGGAAGATGAGGGTTTCTGGTGTTCTTGGACCGGTGGCTGGCTGCTGAGACATTCCCCTGTCCCTCTGTGCTTATTTTTGTTTAATATATTGCCCTTCTGTGTTTATTTTGCAGGTGTTTATTTTGGAAAGGGCTCTGTTTACATTTCTGTTTTTACACAGGGCGCACATATGGTGATATTTGCTTTGCCGGGACGTAACATTCCTCCTCCTCCCCTTCCACCCAGCCCTCGCTCCAGCTGAGCCACCAGTTACGGTCCAACAAGTGAAAGGCTGCTTTCGCTTTCAGCCCGGGTTCCCACCCCCTATCCCCTCACTCGGGCAGCTCAGAGCACGTTCACCTTGCAAAGTGTTTTGAAGTGCAGCTGATATCGGCACTCCCCACCCTCTCCACCTCCTGGTAGGCCAGAGGACAAACATGATGTCCTTCACACATAAAGCATCTGAATTGTGTCACTGCAAAAGGCCTTTCTCCCTCCTGGGTACCTCCTCACATGGTGACTTGGGCCCAGTGGAATCCCCCCAGGCTGAGCCCGCACAAATCTGGCTGTGCTTTTTTTCCCTGGTTTGTGCTGAAGAGGTGAAAAAGCAGAAAAATCTCATCTTCCACATCCAGCTGGTGAAGTTAGGCAGGTGGAGCTTTACTGTCTCTTCAGAAGGAAGCCACTGAAGACCTTGCAAATCAGGTTGTCCTCTCCGTGCCAGCTAAAAAAGCAGAAAGAGGATGTGCTACGTGGTGGCCGTTTTCTCCTTTACGTCATATCTCCCACCAAAAAACACGGGTGAAGCTTCTGGGAAATGGGAAATAATATTCACTTAGCTTTTGCTTATGGACGAGCTCACTACTTCTTTTGTGCAGTTTCTTTTTGCAGCAGGGTCCTGTCAGTGGCACCTTCATTTCACTGGTGGCTGCTTTTCATGTCTGTTGTTGGAAGTTTTGGGTTCTCAACTTCTTGCCCTGTGTGTGGGCTTTACTCAACGGTCCATCTCTGACACCATGCCACCATCCCTTGCCCTTTTACAGCGGTCTCTATCAGGTTCATTAGAGCTCTAATGATGGGAAATCCAGCTGGTCACTTGAGGGCATTGCAGACCTCTTCAGAGCAAACCCTTCAAGGTATGCTCAGGAAAGGCTTTGTGAAGTTTGCAGCAGAAGAGGTGAATATGCAGTGACTCCTTTGGATAAAATCCAAGATGCCTGTATGAACCTTACTGGTGGATCTTGAGGTGTGACAATGACAAAACTAGTGACTTCTTGCCTATTTTTGTGTTTTCATGTAGTCCACAGGTAAGAGCTGTGTACGGGTTACATGCACTCAAAAAGTCATTCAACTGAATGTGTATCTGTCTTACAAATGTAGTTTGGACATGTATTTAATACCACTCAAGCTAGCAAAGTATCACTCTTGTTTGTGTCTTTTTCCTCTATAACACAGACAATTACCAAAAAGTGAAAATATGATGGGAGCACTTTCTTCTGACAACCCCCTTTGGCCAGACAGGACAGCATCCCAGACTTCAGGTCTGTACAAGCCCACAGCTCTTCACACCGATGGTGGCAGAGGACATCACTTACCTTGTGAGAGTCACCTCTTACCCTCCAGGGACAACAGGAATTTCTCCAGGCAGGGGAATTGTGCCCCAACGCAGAGTGAGACTGAGGGTCAGATATAAACACTATCCTCTCTGTCCAATGAAGAGTCTCTGGGAAAGATAATGCAGGCCTGATCTGCTTTAGATCTTCCAGAGACCCCTTTCCTCGCCTCTTTTAGCATCTGTTGGGTGCAGGGAATCTGGACCCTCCCAGGAAGGCAAGAGGTGAGGAGTGACTCTGGAGTGGCTGTATACTCCTTGTCTGCAAGAGACAGGGATGAATCTGGGTGAAGGAAGAAGGCTGACTTTCTGGATATGGAAGTACCTATAGCATGAGGCCAAGGTTTGGTTTTGTGTGCTTTAGTGACATGCAGGAGTGACAAACTGAGGATTGGTGGATTCTCCCTGGGGACATGGAGCGCCTTGGACCATACAGCAAGCAACCACAGTTCTTCCCTCACTAGCATTTGCTTCCTTACTCTCTCTAGGGCTGAATTTCATTCATTAAAACCAAGGTCCAAACCTATGGAAAGAATTAGGCACTTCAAGTAATCCCTAGCTGGGAAGTGGGCACCCAAATCCACAATTTAGGTCCTCAGAACCACTCTTGGCCTGCCTCAGTCTGGAAGATGCCTGAGGTCCACCAGCACCTGAGTTTTTCGCGTTGCCCAAGGTCCCAGGTGAACATGTGTTGCCAGAGGCCTTATGGACCACTGTGGATCCCTATTCAATGTCTCTCTAGTACCCAGACTGCCCTTAGGATGACAGCATGGGGTCTTCACCATGGAAGACCTCAGCACTGTAGTTGTTCTCAAAACCACTCCACCAAAGTGGGCAGGGGCTGAGTGCCTGCAGAAAGTGGAGGTCCTGGCACTTTTCCTTCTGCCTGTCCGATTTGGTCCCTTTCTGTCTGAGAGGACACAGGTGCTGAGAGGTCCTGGCTCAGGACCTCTCCCACCATACAAGGACAACTCCTCTCCTCCCCTGGGGCTGCCCCACTTTGCCTGGATCACTCACAGCTCTGCTGGCGCAGGGGCAGCTCAAGGGCTTGGGAAAACTGGTGCCTGGGGTTTTCACTTATGAACCCTGAGCACCAAGCCCAGGAACTGTATAAAATATATATTAACTAAATGTTATAGATAATTTATGTATTTTATGCCCTGTTGATATTTAAATACTTCTAGGTCATGGAAATCCTTAGAACTGGCTATTTGCAGAGGTGCGTTTGTTGACGAACACGTTAAAATTCTTTGTTTAATCTTGCCACTGAGCTCATGAAAAAAACAGGAGCAAATTTGCATTCATCTCCCTCCCATCCTTGTCTGCTCAGAAGAATGAAGTAAGTACAGTGAAGCAAAACATCTAGGAAATACAAGAGGGGCAAGGTCAGGATTTGAAAACTATATAGGAGTTTGGGAATGAGAGCTGGAGCTTTCATTCCTGATGTGCTCACGCAGCTTTGCACAGCTTTATAGTCATCTCATTTTTTTGTGAAGGGTTCATAGGTCTCCGCTGCCCTGTGAAGATACTGCTGATAGCCTGATGCTGCAGGAGTGGTCACAGTGTATGTCAGAGCCTTAAAAATGGTCCCCAGCTGCTTTCCAGACTGTAGCATCAGTGCAGAAACAAAGTGGGGAGGGCTCTTGATGCGACATTTGCTCAGTCATAAAGACCTGCTGAAAACACAGCCATATTCTATGATCGTTTATGAAAACACACTGATTAGAAAAGTTACTATTTCCTTGTGAAGCGCCTTCCAGTACCTAAAGGGGGCCTGCAGGAAGGATGGGGAGGGACTCTTTATCAGGGAGTGTAATGATAGGACACAGGGCAACAGTTTCAAACTGAAAGAGGGTAGATTTAGATTGGATATCAGGAAGAAATTCTTCACTGTGAGGGTGGTGAGGCACTGGAACAGGTTGCCCAGGGAAGTTGTGGATGCCCCATCCCTGGAAGTGTTCAAGGCCAGGCTGGATGGGGCTTTGAGCAACCTGGTCTAGTGGGAGGGGTCCCTGACCATGGCAGGGGGGTTGGAACGAGATGATCTTTAAGGTCCCTTTCAACCCGAAACATTCTGTGGTTCTGTGATTCCGTGTGATTCTGTGTAACGTCCAGCGCAAAGGCAACCCAGTGACCAGTAGCCTGTGACTCCTTGGCTTGGTGCTACAGTGTCCTGCTCGAGCTGGTGTCCCTCAACCAAGCCTACAGCCCCTGCGGGAGACCCTGGCTTTCCCCCACAGACCCAGCGACCTCCCTGCTGCTCGCACAAGTGCCATTTGGGAGGACACCCTGTCCCACATCTCCTGGGAGACCCCGGGTCTCAGGAATTCCACCAGCCCTGGCAACTGGGGGATGACCCCTCCTTTGTCCTAGCCCTCATTTCCCCTGTGGCCACCAGACCCCTCGGTTTGCTCCCCAGCAGCAAACGGATGGTCACGCTCATTGAGAGGGGGCAGGGGGTCACTCTGGAGACCCTGGCAACCTCATACTGGTTTTGGTGGGTTTTGTGACACACATGAGACACAGATGAAGTCCAAATGCCTTTAACTGCACTAGGAAGGGACAAATTGCTCTCTGCAGGTGCCTGTCTCCCTTCTGTCACCGTAGCAGGGGCTGATCTTTGCATCCTTGCATAGGATCGTGCCTTTAGATATGGGCTTTAGCGGCCGTGATTAAGCATATCTTATATATAGTTATATACTTACACACTCCTATAGTTAAAACCCATTTCAGACCATTATTGATGAGCTCTGACACTTGAAGATTGTGAAAAAACCCTGAGTTTTGCTGGTTCCAGACTGAAGGGATGCCAAATTCAGGCTTTTTAATAGGATTTCTCATTACACGTTCTCTGACTTCGTACAATCTCAGCTGCGTTCACATTAATTGATTTCTTTTTATGTGAATTTATTTGCAGAAACATTCCCCCCCCTTTCTCTGCATACCCCACCTGTATACAGATTAGCTTTTTTGGCTCAGAAATGGGACAGTTTTTGTTCTCTGCTTTCAGACTCAGCATGTTTGCAAAACGCTTAGTGACAATAGACATATTTTGAAGTTAATTACTGAAGAGAGATTGAAGAGGGGCTTTTTTTTCATATTCCTACAAATATGCCCCACGCCTCTATTTCAAATATTGTACTTGTTAGTCACGCAGGCCCTTATCCAACAACTTTTAATGTCAGTGGAAAGGCTGATGCTGGCGGCAGGGGCTGTTGGATTAGGCATTACCGTGCAATAGCACTGACACTTGCAAGATTTTTTAAGCTGCTCTTACTCGCATTATCCTGAGGTGTGGGGCTGGTTGCATCCCCAGCTCCTTGCATAAGAGGGGGGAAGCTCGGGGGGGACCCCTGGTACCAAACTCCTCATTGCCATCCTGTTCCCCAGCTTCTCACTTTACAGTAATTAAGAGGTTTGGTCCCCACTACTCCAGTGAGGGCTGTTCCCAACCAGCAAAACAATATAAAATAAGCAGACGTGATGCCAGGCAACCCCGCAGGGGAGCTGGCAGTGGCTGGAAAACCTTTGTAAAGGCTCCTGACGCTCACCTCCCAAACACTCCTGTAAGTCAGCGATTAAGTGCTCAGGCGGCAGATTAGGGGAGGCTGCTGGGGGCAGCTTGGGCAGCACGGGCAGAGGCGTGAAGGGGCACAGGCAGCAACATGTGTCTCCTGAAGGGCTGCAAATGTGTGAAACCGTGCTCTCAAATCATCCTGCCAGTGCCTGAATGTACCAGAGGTGCTTTTTTTGTGCTAACACAGGCTGGGTGAGAAGAGAACTGCAGCCAGGTCTTGAGCCTGCTTGTGAAAACCACCCTCAGCCAGGCGCTCTCTCTGATGCCACCATCCCTGCTGGAGCAGGGCTTTCCTTAGCAAACATGTATCCTCCTCTTCTTCCTCCTCTTCTTCCTCGCTGCCCATCCAGACCATCCCACCTCCCAGTGCTCAGCCACAGCCCAGCTCCCTGTCCCCAGAGCCAGCTGATACTGGCAGTACATCCCTGCCCCTGATAGTTATTAAGCTGATACTAATTTAGAAAACATTCCTAGAATTTAGCTGAAATCTTAACGTTTTGCGTTTAAAGAGAGGACTTGCTGTTCTGCAAAGTGGCTAAAAGGTTGCACAGGAGCCCTTTAGTTGGTCCAGGCTGTGGGACCTCCCTGGGGTGCAATTGGCCATCCTTTATATTTGGGTACTGGGCTCTGGGTGAAGGGACCAGCTGGTCGGAGACCTGGGCGGGGGGACCCATGAGGACCATCATTTCCCATCTCTGTGGTGTTCACGGTGATGGTGGTTGCTGAGCCATGTTGGGCGTGTCCCACGAGCCCCTGGGCTGCATGGGCTACAAGTGTGGGGGTTATTTCTGGTCCTTTCTGCCCTCCTGCTCCTGTAATGGGCTGATGGCACTTTTTCCTCCTGGGGTGTATTGCTCAAGGCTGGCTTCTCATCAAAAGGGATACAGGTTCACTTCTGATTAGCGCTCAAAATAATAGCTATGCTCTGTCTAGGCAAGGATTTAAAAGGCAGGGTGGGAGGATTAGGAACAGAAATAAATAGATGCGCAATGTTTTGCAGCATAGGCAAACCTTCAGTAGGGAGCGAGGCTGCTGGGAGGGGGATGCCAAACCTGCCTGTCCCAGTGCGACTGTGATCCTGCTGTCGTGTCTCCAACGATGGACATACATACACTGAAAACAAGATCCAGTCTCCTGAACTGGTTAAGTATGTCAGCAGAGCGGAGCTGGGCTGAAACACCTTTAACAGTCCAACTCTGGACAAATTTCCACCCTTCTTGGTCCAAAATCTGTCTCTAGCTATGGTGAGCTAAGTAGTATGTGTCTAAAAAAACCAAATCACTTCCAAATGTTTCAGGGTTGTTCATAAACACTGTCCATATAAAGAATTCTCTCATAAATATCCCTGAGACTTCACTACTAACCTCTGATACAATTCATTTACTGAAATCAGGGTCTGACTTGCAGCTGTAACTCTGTACCCTGAACCACTGCAGACGTAAACAGTATTTTGATGGAGCAACATCTTCCTCATCTTCCTTCTTGAGGTGCTTTCTCAGGGTTGTTTTCAGCTTCGGGTAGCGGCATGCATCCCTTCAGATATTCAATGTGCCCTTCAAAACAGCCGTGTTCCTGTCCCACAGTCTTTCATTCTGCTATTGATTACATCTGGGCAAGCTTTGCTGGGCAGGAAAACCCAGTAAGAGAAGGAATTAACTCTGCGTGTTGAAGGCTCTGGCAGAAGGTAGGAGCGGCATTACAATTACGTTGCATTTCCGCAACAGTCTCTGGTGGTACCACTAATGAAAATAACTACCTTGTTTAATACTTCAGTGCCTTCTGCTCTGTTCCACGGTAAAGTCATTTGTATCATCACAATCAGGAGGGAGCCCTTCGGGCTGCCCAAACTCCACTGGTTTTAGTCTCGTTCAGCCCTGGCTCTGTATGGTGCAACTTGAGCCTGTCTTGGATCTTGTCTGCTCTTTGATACCCCAGGGAACGTCCAGCAATCTGGGCAGAGTTACTCCTCGCTTACACCCACATAAGTAGGAACGAGACTCCAGATGATATATTTACATTTTTTTTAAAGCTGACTGGGTAGCAGAGCCAGAAACAGAGACAGCTTTGGTTATGGTGAGATACTAGATTT
Organism: Dromas ardeola; assembly: GCA_013398915.1. Taxonomy (NCBI): domain Eukaryota; kingdom Metazoa; phylum Chordata; class Aves; order Charadriiformes; family Dromadidae; genus Dromas; species Dromas ardeola. The sequence goes on along the minus strand of VYZM01022309.1, from coordinate 391,541 downwards.
TTCCAGACTTCTGACACAGTTTTATCCTGCGAGCCCAAACTTTTGGAGTGTCGCTATACCTCCTGTTTAGTAGGACGCAGCAGGAACTAAGCACACACACAACAGACAGGAATGCCCTCCAAGCCAGGCCCCAGCGCTGGTGCTGGTTTAGCTGGGCTCCTGTGCAGGAGCACTGGTTCACAATGCCAGGGTAGGGGATGAACAGGGAACAGAGACCTGTGAGGTCCATCTCAGCAGGTTTGCAGGTCTGTTACCTGTGCTCTGACCCAATTTTATTGGGTTGTACATTATTTAGAGAGAAAGTAGCAGGAACTGCTAAGCTTTAACTTCAAGACTAAGAGGATGAAGCAGCATCTGTCACCTCAGCACAAGCTCCCCATGCACATTGCCCAGGAGACCTTTGCACAACAAAACTCCTTGAGAAGAGAGACTTGAGCTGATGGTGAAAGTAGACACCAAACTGAGGAAAATCATCTGCCTAAAGAGCTGTAAAAATACCAACCTTTCCATTTACATTGTCTCTTGCCTCTTTTGGAGAGGAAGGGTGAACGACCAGTTCATGCAAGATGCCGAGGGCTTGTAGCTCTTCTTGATTGCAGCAAAACCACCTGAAACTCTGGGGCTTCACCTTGAAAAGTGCTCTAGACAACATGGGAAATAGTTCTCCATGACTGATAGAGGCTTGAAGTATTCCCTGGGAGTACGGTTTGTGCCGGAGGACAGCCCAGGGATGCCCAGCAGGCTGCGGAATCCAGCAGAGTCAGTCCCAGTTCCAACGTGGTTGTACTGGGTCTGGCTATGGTGGACTTAACTTTCTTAGGTCAATTCACCACAGTTATTAACTGGAGCTCTGGAATCACTGTGCAAGGGGGAGCAAAATACGTCAATAGTTTTCCCAATGTGCAAAATGCTCCAGGATGTGGAGGGCTCTTCTAAAAGTCTCTGCCTTTCTTGTATTACCCTGGTGTTGAAAATGCTGTAGCTGGCTGGAAGATTCGTATTTTTCTTGCCAACTTGCCAGTTTCAATAACGTTGACACCTTGTGGCTTGTTTCACATAACCTTTGGGTTATGTGAGCTCCAGCAGGACTCCTAGCGTGAGTAAGGCTGCAGGAGGGGAGCGTGGCTTGCTCAGTTACCTTCTGCAATGGCAGTATGTCAGGTTGGGAACCACATCCAGTATCTGCTATAATGTATATTATCATGAACGGAAGATTGCCCCTTTTGCCCTATTTGCCAATCAAAATGGAATTTCTTTGAGCTTGCTGTCTCTCTGAGCATGTCTTTGTCTCTTCTGTTGCTCTCTGCACCCAAGTAGCTTTTGAAACCACTGCCCAAATCCAGTCAGACTGGTAGAAGGGTGGAAATCTCAAGGGGAACAAGTTCCTCTGTGTTTTGAGAAAAATGGTAGGTTATTAAAGGAAAACAAAATTAACAATCTCCTGCCCAAGGACACACAGGGAGAGTTCAGGTTTTCTTTATGCAGTTTAATCAGTTAAGACACACCGCTAGACCAGCCACGCAGCATGTGATGAAGTCCAGGGCTGCTACCAGCATCATTTCTGGTCCAGCTAACATGTCCAAAACTGTTGATGTGGAGAAGCAGGGGAGCTGAAGACAGAACGTGACTGGCCTGCAGGCCCTGGGGGTGAGCCGGGCACCCCAGGGAGGCAGTTTGGAAACAGCAGGCAAGAACTGGAAGGATCTTGGAGCTGTGTGCAGACGTGGGGGGGACTTGGGAGCCTTGTAGTGAAGAGTCATATGGGACATGGAGCCGTCCTGGAATCACTGCAGTGGGGAACACAGGGGCCATAAGACGTGACTCTAGAGGAAACTAGGTTTCTCTCTTGGCTCTTGGAAATAACACTTTTTCAGTAATCAGATAACAGTGTGTTTGCTTTGACATTGTAGGAAAAAAAAATTTAATTTTCTTTCCATTTACTTTGCCCCTCTTTGTAGCAAAATGGATTTATTTCAGCCAGTGTGGCAATCAGTTCCTACTCATCCTAGGTGCTTCTGTTGTTGCCCCTTCTAGCATTATTTTCATTTTAGAGATGCATTTCTAATGGCTTAACTGCTTTGCTGGCTGTTTTTAAAAACAAAGGCAATGATCACGATAAGGCAAGACAATGACTTCTTCCCCTTCATTTTGGCCTATCCCCCTTCTTTTGATCAGCTGCGTCGATCTAGTCCTTGCCTGTCAGTGTCAGGGTGGCCCTGACTTTCTCTGTTTTGTAGATGTCATCTACTGTGTACCCCCAGCTTAACTGCTTTATGCTATGTTTATTGTGGCTAATCCACCAAAGGCCTTAAAATCCAATAAAATTTGCCCCTTGGCAATGTGAAAATCTCCCTCATTCAATTCATTTTCCAACACAGAATTTCCAGGAGATAAATCAAGGATCATTTTATATTGTTTTTTGGTTTTGCATGGCCTAGTTATGAAATTTCACATGACAACAGTTTAAAACAGTGACTAACTACTATCATAGTGGAACTTGCTTCTTTTGCCTTTTAGGAATGACTTCTCCTGCATTTTTCCAGGACAGAAGTACCTTTCAGTAAAACAATTCAAAAGAGACCAACATACAGACAGTTAAGAGAAGTCAAATACTTGAACACTTTTCCCACTTTATTGTGGACTATAGTTTCAAAGAATCAATGCTCTTTGCCAAACACTTAACTCATCTTGAAAAGGAAAGTTTTGAGTCCGAGTCTAACCAACCCAGCAGCAGCGTGAATGGGGAGATGTGTCATCGCCTCCCTTGCAACCACAGGGCAGTGCCTATGGGACAAGCAGGATGTATTTGGGATCAGTGATGGCCACTGATCCATACCCTTGTGCCTTTTTGGAAACTATTTTTAGCTCAGCCATTCTGACCGGAACTGAAGGGAACGGGGCTAAGAACTGGCTTTGTTTCCTCCAGCCAGGTAGGCTTCCCACTCCCCAGGCATCTCCATTCCTTCCTAGTCCAAGTTTGTCTGTCCATCCAGCTCTTCCTCTCTGACACTGTGACCATATTCCATGTTGGTAACGTCTTCATCACCAAATTTCACCAGTGCAATATTGCTTTTTGTGCCTGATTAAATCAGAGCACTCACAAGCCTGGTTCTCGAGGAGCTCTGCTGGTGTCCACTTGCCAGCCCCCTCCAGGCTCAGGAAGTTGTTGCCCACTGGTCAGTTCCTCCTGCGATTCTTGTATTAAGTTTCATTATTTCCATTTTAACTAATAATTTTCCACGTTATGCCAAGTTGAGTGGTTTAGCAGCATCTAGGTAAATCTCATTTCCTTTGACCAGTAAAACCCTTTTGTCAAAAATATATATTGGCTAAGCTGGACACATCTGTTTGATAAGGGTATGGGCTTATATTCTCTTCCTCTGTGTTTGTTCTTCCCTTAAAATTTTGTTTTATGCTTTGCATGCTACATAGGCCAGATAAAAGGACTCGTATTTCTGAGCATTACTTACCATCCATTTCTTAGAGACAGCCTGAGCTACCCTGAAATACAAATATTTGTTAGAAATACTTGCTGCGAGAATTACCATTTCATTTGCCAGCTCTTTCATTATTCTGTGATTCTTAGATACAGATCATCTGGTCTTTTGATTCAAGCACATTAAAACTCAAATTTTATTCCATTTCAGGATTGGTAATTTTCATCCCCATATTCTGAGTCTAGTTAGCTGCCCTGTCTTTGCCCATCTATTTATTGTCCTCTCTTACTGCAAACTGAGATGAAGGATTAAATTTATTTTGGGAGCATACCTAGATCACCTTTAATTTGGATGTTACTCTGTCTGCATAATAATGCCTCTCTCTCCTTGTTCTTGTCTTATTGGACTGACTCACAGCACTTAACTTGGGTGAGTTTCGTTTCCAAAGTTTTGTTCACCGGTTTTGGGTAACAGTTCATCAAATTCAACATTAATAAAACATCACGCTCCTACTTGAATCTTCCTGAAGCGGATAAAATATGCAGCTGTAACACCTTGCACAGCTCTGGAGAGGAGAACACCAGGCTCTGCTCTGCGTCTGTGTGATGAGGCTCCAGGGAGCAGGGCAGGGAAAGATCAGGCTGCAGTGAGCAGGTGCCACTCAATCCCTCGGAGAGTCTGTGAGCACTTGGCTGAGCAGGACTGGGTGGCAGCAGTGCCCAGACTCAGTGGGTCAGGAGCAGAAGTTCTTGCATCTGTCCATATTTGTCTTCTCTTTGCATCTTCTTAAAAAGTTAATGCATTTATAACTTAGGAGCCACCCTCAAACAGCTGGGTGGCATCCAACCCCTGAAGAAACAAAACCATGAAGAGTTAGTGGTTACACCAGCTGTAAAATGCTGCTCTTGGCCACACTGATGAGGCAATGGAGGTGAGGGCTGGATCCACAGCACCCAGCTGTGGTTGGTCATCTGGCTCGCTGAAACCATGTCCCTCATGTTACGGTGACAGCTTTACGTTTGCTCCGGTTTGTTTTGTTTTGCCGAGTTCGGTTGCTGGGATTTAGCACAGCTGGGTGACTTGCGTTATCCCACTCAGAGATAACGTGGGAAAACAGCCTTAGTTTTCCCTTGCTACGAGGAGACTGGGGACATCTGTTGTGGCTGGATAGGGTCATCTCAGCAAAGGACAGAAAGGTGCTTCACACAGTGAGGCCCTTCACTCAAAGGATGACATAGTTCTTAGCTCCTATTAAGGATAGATGAGAGCGGTAAATGCAGCAGGTATCAGTAACTAGATTCATAGAATTTGGCTGTTCCTAGCTTGCTTTCATTGATTCTTGGGGTATTTCTACATGTTTTTGGCAGGCAGTTGTTGGCTCTATTTCACTTGTGTTCTACAGCAACCAGCCATTGTTTGAGTGTGGCTATCTTCTTTGCTTGGTTTGGTTTTGATTGGGTTTTTTTCTATGTAAACCAGTCAATTCAAACCGGGGGCAGAGTGAGCTCACACCTACCTGCAAAACACCATGTATGCATACCCCCAGAGTCAACTAAGTCAACAGAAAGACTGGTAGATTGGGTTGATTTGTGGGAGTCTACCTTCACGTTCAGGTTCACATAAACCACAGCAGGTCTCAGAGCACGGTCAGCACGTGCCTACCTGTTCACCGGGTGGGATCCAGCCATGAAGTTGCCTTACGTGCAGTGTTGCTTTTATGAGCTGGCGTGCTGGGAAAGAAAACCGTAACACCAAGTCTGGTTGCAGGGAAAGGCACTCAGGAGAGACACAAAGCACCAACTGGAGTCTGGAAAGGTCTAAAATATTTGGCTTAGTGTCTGGGGCCCTAACAGAGTCCATGTTTGTCATCACCTGTAGGGAAGGAGTGGGAGACAACTAGAGAGGGGATGTTTTGCTCTCCTCTCCCAGGAGATCAACAGCTTTTGGATGTTTTTCTGCCCTAGATGCCGGGCAGCGCAGTAATCAACCCACTGCTCTGTGCCCACCTCCCATTGCAGTGCCAGGTGGTGCTGGGGCTGCGGAGACTGGGCTATGAAAGCAACCCATCTGCTTGCCTTTGTGCAGGTGCTGTGGGCAGGTATGTGGCAAACCAGTGTCCACCCGTCCATCCTTCTCAGAGCAAGGTTGGGGACACAGGCAGGCACCAGCAATGCCAGCTCTGGGGCTAGAGAGAGACGGCAGCAGTGGGTGCTGGAAAAGGCAAAAGTGAGAAGCCAAAGGGATGCAGTCGGATGCTGCTGCTGGAGTTGGCGCTGAGGCACAGATGGGTCCTCCCCATCAGCTAGGGCAGAGCTGATACTGAAGTAGCAGAGATACTCCGTGTCCCCGCATGATACCCTTGCCAGCCCCTGCTCCTGTGTTTAGGAAATGTATGACAAATTTATCACCACTTACCTCTTGGATATCAAAGGGAGAAAGGGGAAAAGTGCATGTTATCAAGGAAAGGACAAAGATGGCTGGTGTAAGCCAGAAAACAGATGCCAAAAATGCTTTCATTCCTATCTCCTTAGCAGCTACTGACACTAAGAAACCTTTCTGTATTATCTCTGGAGGAAGAAGTTAACAAAGCATCTGCCAGAAACGCTGTATAACAACGCGTGCAAGGACAGTGAGTTCCCCTCCCAAGAGTGAAACTCCAGGGCTTTCTTCTGAGCCGATCTTTTTGCTCTGCTCCAAACCCTGCCTTGCTCCCAACCACTGATAAAAAGCCAGGCAAAGCCTGGCAATTTAGACTTTACCCATCTAGCACTGAGGAGCAGAGATTAGCTGCTGGGGGGGCACTGGGTGACTGGGAAGGACATGGAGATGTCCTGAACAGGACTGGCAGGGAATTGAAGCAAATTCAGTTGTTTATGGTGTCCAAATTCAACCCAGGTGATGTTTTCCCCATGGCCAGATAATGGCTGGGTGGCAAGCCGAGGCTGGGTGAGGAGGGGACGGGCAGTGACCAGCACAGCCTGAAGCCCCCACCAGGGTCGTTCTGGGGACGGGGCGCGGGAAGCAGCCGTGTTTGCAGGGGTGCACACACAGGCACCAGCCGGGCTCCCGGCAGTGGGCTACAAAATGCCACCGTCCTCTGCAGAGGAAAACAGGTCTCCAGTGCCAAAAGCTGGCCTGATCTGAACCCCTCTGAGCCATGGAAAATGCTGGGACCCTGGTGTCTCCACGAAGGAAGGGCAACGTCACACTCTCATTCCTGAGCACGGGCAGTGAGACACCATGTTAAAGGTGTGCTGAAATTCATCTTCCAATAAATCAAGCTATTCCCACACTGGTGTATTTAACAGGACATTATTTCCGTGTGAGGGTGCAGGCTGGTGATTTGTTATTACAAATTAAATACTAGCAGCTACTCAGATAAGATAAGCTACACAAGTGGATGGCAGCAGCTCGAGGAAAGGGGGAAGAAAAAGAGGACGAAAACGAGGGAGTGGAAGTACAGGAAAAGAAAAATAAGAAAAAGCAAAAACATTTGAAATTTGCCAAGTGCGATAAACACTGTGAAGATTTTTTGAAAAACTGGAAATGTTCTTTTTCAATATAGGTGGGACTAAAACACAGATGACTGAATTCCTGTTACAGATTTCTGTTCCTTTCTCCTTATTGGTGAAAGATTTATTTGGGAGCAAAAGAATATCTCTATCTTGTTTCTTTGTTTTTCTGCACTCGCTATCACTGTGTGCACGGTTGATTTCCACGATGCTGTCAGGCACTTGGGCTCTCATCCAGCAAATACTTAAGCACACGTGTAACATCCCAGCCAGTGTAAGGTTATCCATGTGGGTCAGGACTTTGGGTCAGGATCTTAATATCACTGCGGCTCAGATGTGACTTCCACACAGCAAGGAAGAGATGCAGAAGAGCCAGACAATTAGAAAGTGTTATTGTGAGACCACAGAGATCCTGGCAAGAGGGGGTTCAGGGGGTAATTCACTACCTGAAATATTATTTCAATCTGGGGGAAAAATTGGTAAATCAATTATTCTCCAGAAAGTTCTGCCTTCGGGCATTTGAAGCAATCATCAAACTCAGTCTAAATTAGCCAGGTCAGGTTAAACCATGCTAACAGCAGAGTTCGAAAGGAAAAGGGTGGGTTGTGCTCCCCGGCCAAGCAGTCCCCCAGGATGAGGGAGGTTGACCACCAGTGGGGCAAGGAACGGTGACCCCTCCTGCTCACGTGCTGTTCGCTGAAGTCCCACTGCAGATTAAGACCTTCATTTCCAAATGTCCTTGGCTATCCTTTGGGCTTTTAAAAATGCCCAAAGCACTTTCTTTGATCCAAAAGGGTTTCTTTTTCCCCTGCATGTTGCCAAGTAATCAATTCTTGTTTGATCCAAGTGACTTTTCCCTGTTCTCTTTCAGTTTGGCCCCCATATAAGTGCACACAACTTAAGCGCATCAGTTGATGGAAAGCATCCACATTCTGCAGCAAAGTCAGTCTTCTGGCTGGTCCCTTAGGAGGTACTGATCGTGATTACTAGATGATGGGATTTTTTTACCAGCTAAGAGTATTTTCAGTTTTCATCTGCTCTCTTAAGTTTTTGAGCTTGTCTCCTGGTGCTCCAGTGCCAGCGAGGTAGTATCCCTCCAAGGGTGATTCCCATCCAGCATGCTTGGTGCTGCCCAGAGGCCAAACATTTGACATGGTGGCCAACATCAGCTCCTCTTGCTCTCCTGCCTGTGGTTTGGGAGATGGCAGAGAGTCGAGGTCCTTCCCAACAGGTGGGAAGGTGTGAGACCACCCTGTTGGGGCAGTTGCTCAGTGCCACAGGTACCAGCAGCGCTGTGACACCAAGTGTCTGGGCAAGGGAATGGGCATTGGCTCCTTTTAGCTGCCGGAGTAGATGTAGTCCTGGAAAATGTGCAAGGTGGCAGAAAGTGAGTTTCATGTCACCTATGTTTCCAGATGCTCTTTCTGTCTAACTAACGAGTAGTGCACAGTGAGAGTGAGGAACGGGACCTGCATTGCAAGGGAAATCCAGGAGAATGGGCAGGGAGAGGAGGGGACATGGGGACATTGATGTAGGGAGGAGATGCAGGAGGGATGCACCAGCCTCAAAAAGTGATCAGCTCCTCTGAGGAAGCAGGGGCAAGTAAAAGTTTTAAAAGTTCATGTTAGAAGCTATTGCATATATCTCAGGAGGTCTCTCTCTGTCCTGAGAAATCCTAAAGATAGGCAGTGACATTATTTCAGTTCAAATGCCAGAAAATTTGTTGCAGACCAAGTGATCCTTTCTACAAAATGTATCACAAAAAGGCAGCTCGTGGTGCAAGAGCTCTCCACCACCCCTCAGCAGCACCCATCAGAGGTCTTTGACTGGGAATGGGTCCTGGCTGCCCATATTCACACCAGTGTGGTGACTCCTCTCACAGCTTGGAAGGGTGCTGGGGGAATCCCCAAAGCCAATGCTGCTTTATAGGAACACAAAAAGGGAATCATTCACCCTTCCTGGGAGCAGGAATTAGTGGCACCAAAGAGCCACGACAGATACATGGAGAGTGTAGGATTTTCTTACAGTGCTGCATTCCTGGGAAACCATCTTCCACCTGATTTGACTCGAACAATAATCCTTTCACTGGGCCACCGTCAGTGAATGGGGCGGGCTGAACCGCTTTCCGTTCTTGTTTTTATTTCAAACCCCCCTGTGCTGGTAGTGCCATGTCAGCTGTATCAAAACTAAAATGTCTTTCCTGTGGGTTTTTTTTCCACCCTGTTTTTCTACAAGAGCAAAAGTCAACATGAAAATGTTTTGCTGAGCCCTGTTTCTGTCTCTTTTTTATCTATATTACTTATGCCAATGGAAACATTAACCACTCTTTCAAATAGCAAGCTGCAGAGGCTAGCAAAACACATGTGGTTTGTTTTTTTATATATATATATGTTACATTAAAATCATGCCTACTTGCTTTTTTTCTTCCTTTTATTTTTAAAAACAGTAAAAAGTCATGGATGTTTGAGGGAAGATTTCAAGATGAAGATTTCTAAGTGTTGTTTTGGTAAAAGGAAAGCAAAGGGTAGATTCTCAGCTGCTTACGTGGATGTGTCTCCTTTCTGAGAGCAGGGACTGACACCGGGGAAGATCTAGTCTTTTGTGGGTTCAAAGATCAACCCATATGGGGTTTCTGCTCCCTGCGTGTCTTCCATTTTATGGGTAAACAAATGTTATCTATTGTTAGCTCTGCAAAGCCAAAAGAAGGTCGGGAGGAAAAGCTGGATTGTGTCCCACCTTGTAGCACTGTATCTGTGTATGAGTTATTACATTGGTCTTGATACATGGGTGTTACAGGTGGATTGAGGTGTTACAGATATCTATGTGTACATTGTGATATGTATAACACATATTACTGCAGCCAGTGAAGCTCTGGCAGACCGTCCATCATGCTAAGGGTGAGGGAGCCAACTGATGTCCCCTGGTAGTGCCCACCGCGGACCCCAGCCATGGAGGGGTGGGAGGGAGGTAGGAGGTCCCAAAGGCAGGACAGAGACCTTTCGCCTTGAGGCATCGTGTCCCCGTAGCAGGAGGAGGAGAGTGAGCCTTTGTACCGTGGTCCCAGGTGGATGCAGCGCATTTGTTTCTCAGCAGGCTTCAGCCTTTAAATATCTTTTATGTATTTTTCCAGTCAGTGCCCATGTCTCATTGCTTTGCGCTCACTTGGTTGATTGCCACTACAGAAGAGACTGGTTTGGCATTGGGGGTTTTATCATGACAAAGTTAAGTTAAATCAGGGAATCTAGGCTTTTCTGACTTTTTTTATCAGGATTTAGCCTTTTGCTTTCATTCCTGCGTCCGTCTGTGTGCTGTAAAGACCTCCCTTGCCCCTAGTTTTGCGAGTTACAGCAAGTGCTGGGGAGAAGCAGGGATTTGAGTTGGAAATTCAGAAAATCTCCCTGTGGAGGAGTCATCCCCAGCCACCATCAGCAGGGATGCGCAGCGGGACCTCTGCCGAGCACTGGGAACTGGGAACAGCACACTTTAGGCTGCCATTATCATATGTTTTTCAGAGCATTGGCCCTTTTTGTTTTTTTTTCACTTAGCATCTCTCAACTGGCTGAAAATTATAACCTTCACAACATATAATTAGTTCATCCTTATAAGCACCATGCATGGCTAAAAAACTCCCCCAGGCTCTTGCCCTGCAGCAGAAATACCCCATAAAGGAGAGTTAAAGGGTTATTTTTATATATGCCGGAGGACAGAGGTGCTCTGCACACCCATGTGTCGTGACCATGACCACTGTGACCGGGCTTGTGTGGGAGCGGAGCTGGCACCGGTCCCGGCGCCGCTGCTGCTGGGGGGAGCTGTTGGGGGGGGACCCTGCCTGGACCCCTCCGCCAGCCCTTTAGGGCATCAGCAAAACGCTATCGAAATGCTTTGTGACCTTTCGAACGCATGTGGTGTATTGTCCGCTTCTGGGAAAGGGCCTTTAAAAGGACTAAAACCACTAAAATTTCCCCCAAGTGCGCACGTTTCTGACAGATTAACGGAAAGTAGTGCACTGCGCAGTGTTGAAGGATGTCTTTTTAAACTGCAATCCCAAACTTTCTGTTGTATTGTGCAAACATCGCCATTAAGTGAAAAAATACATCTGTGTGTTATGGCACAATTTTATTGGTGGGTGTTGACATGAAGTTTCAGCCTTCTATACTGGATTAATACGTGTGATTATATGTAACACATGTAGTAATCAGTGGGGTTTTAAAAATTCGTTGCGCTATTCTGTGAAACTGTCACAGGTTGCCCAACTAACTGTGAATATTTTCTTTTTAAGGCACAAATTTTAGACAGTGGGGGTTGCCTTATTCTACTGTAATAAGTCTTTGAGCCTTCTTCACTGCTGTGCACCAAGGCGCAGGGGGCAGCTCGCGATCCCAGAGGGCTTTGCCCCCTAATGTGAACTGCCTCGGGAAGCCCCAGTGCAGTGATGGTGCTGGAAAGGTGGTTTATAAGATGTGCTGGAGAGAGAGAGACGCATGTCTCACTAAATGCTACATAAACCAGCACTGGATGTTGTCGATGTTGAGCCAAATATCCCGGGCGCCTTCTGCTCTCGCACTCAGGAGAGGGATGCAGAGGAGGGCAATGGGGCTCACTGGTCCCTCCACTGCCCGCCAGTCCTGTGTCCCCACCATCCTCCCTCTGCCTCGGATCGGGGGAAGCCCTCCCCAGCACCCCTTTGTGCCCCATCCCAGGTTGTCTTTCCATTTCTAATATTTTTCTTTCTCCTGTTGCAAAGGGGCCAAAGCCAACTTCAGCTGAGGATGCTCCGGTGTTTGCGTTTGCAGATCCCATGCAGCTTTACATCCGCTTCCACTTTCACCGCAACCATCTATTGCAGTTGCTTCCTGGTATTTTATATCCCAGGCACTGGCCAGTAACCATCGCTGACTCAGATGAGCACAAGAGTGTTTTCTTGTTGCTGACACTTGGCCTTTCCTCCCAGCTTCTTGCAGGTGAAAGTGTCTCCCTTCTCCCAGCCTCTCCCACATCCTCCCCCTGGTGCATGTGTGGACTGCGGGGCTCTGGTAAGGCGATATGCAGAGAGAAAAAATGGAAATTTGGGGGAAGGAGTGAATTTTAGCTAGAGTTACAAGGAAATCCGAGACACCGGTGTCGTGTCTCTGCCTGCAGGATAAGGCTGCGGAGGTGAGTCGGAGCCAGGTGGAGGCAGGCACTGCTTCATCCCCCTTCCCGGGATGTTTTGCTGGGAGCAGCGGGAGAAGCATCGCGGGCAGCCAAGCAGGAGGAACAGCCCCACATGTCTGCCACCCCGCATCACTTCGGCAAGGACCACTGCTGCCTGGCCCCAAATCGGGGCAGAGATACTGGCGACCAAACACACATCTCTGTGGCTATGAATAAAACCTCAGCTGTGTGTCATTTTGAAAGACCCTAATTTTAGCTTGCTGGTGCAGCACCCAGCTGCGCATCGTCTAGGTGCCCCAGTATACACGGAGGGCAGCACTTTTGCCCCTTTGCTTGGGCAAACCAAAGCATGTAAAGGTTTTTTTTCTGCCAGAGGCTGGGGATGCAGGAGGAAGAGGAAGGGGGAAGTGCATTTTCTTACGGGGACAGGGTTAAGAGAGCATCGGCAGTGGGACCAACCCCCCGGGCGCATCCAGCCCCAGCGAGCCCTTGGTGTTTGGGTTGTCCGGGCGCCCGCGATGGTTCCAATGTGCACGCAGTATGACAGATGACCTATTGAAATAATTTCGGAGCAGTGCTGGGGTTGCCAGGACAACCAGTGCTCCCTGGGCTTGCGCCGGGCCATGTGACAGCCGCCTTGACGTCAGCTGGAGGCAGAGCCTGCGGTTTCGGCCGCACAGCCAAAGCCTTGTGAGAACCTAGTGGATGCTGGATTTATCCCCGCCGCCACCACCGCCGCCGCTGCTGTTTCTCAGGGGCTGCCAGAGCATGGACTATTAAAAACTTGCATTTCTGCAGTGTGAGGTAACCATTTGCTTTATGTTCTCGTCAGGTATTTTATTTTATTTTTTTTCTTTTTTTTTTTTTAAAAAAAAAAGGATAGAGAGCAGCTTATCGGGACTGATATTTTTTTCACTTGTTTGTTTTGGCTGGAAGTTTGCCTTGATGAACAAGCCCCGCACTATCAGATAAATGCAAAGCAGCTTCCAGTTAGTAATTCTGTGTGCAGACTGCAAAACGGAGTTAAATTTAGATTAATGAGCCATGAAAGGAGAATAAAATGATATTGTTCTTGTTTGACACTTTAGGAATATAAATGAACAGTAGTAATCCTTGGCCAATACATTCCGGAGTTAAAAGAAATTATGTTTAGGCATTGTGTTGATTTGGGCATCTCTACAGCTTTATACCTCTGTTAGAACTTGTAGTTTTTTTAATGCTGTCCAATTCAGACGGGTTTGTACTCAACGTGTTCGGTGAGGGGGAAGCCAGCAGCCGATGCGGTTAGGAACAGCTTGAAATCCAGCTCCCAAAGTTGGAGTCTTTAAATCATCTTTGTTCACACGGAGTCCCCGCACCCTGGGCACTCCCCGGGCTCCCTGTCCCTCTCCTGGGGCACACGGCACTCTTGACCGTATAGTGTTTATAGAGGAAAGGATCAAGAGCTTCCTGAAAAATTGTCTGAAATATTGCAAGAGAGCGACATTGCTGTAACACAGGCTTTTACCCTTTTTCTCACGCGCACACGTACAGCTTGGGGTTTGCCTTTTTTTTTTTTCTTTCTGTTGTGGGTTGAGAGCTGTTAGAATAGCTAAAAAAAGAACTGCAGCATGAACAGCACCACGGTAATTGGAAAATGAAACACTGTTTGAGTCTTTTTGCAAAAAGAAGAGCGAGTCTGGGTCTGTTTCTTTATCGCACTTACTCCGAGGGGGCTGTTGTGGGGAGGGCTGCTGAAGTTTAGTGCCACAGACTGAGTTTGCTTATGTGGGAACATACAGATTCGTTTGAAGAAGAGATTACTGCTGAAGCATCGTGTGCATTATTTCCTGGAAAAGTATGCTTGATCGTTCTTATCTTCTCTAATTATATACTCCTGTTCCCTTCCTCCCAAAGTTCAAAGGGTTTATTGATAATGGTAATGATTTTCTAAAGCAGCAACCGCTCTGAAACAATCACGGATCTACAAAGCAATTTAAAACACAGAGCAATAAAAGATAAAAAAATTCTATAAAAATTATTCTGATGTTATTAAATGCAGCAGAAGTAATTGTTTCAGAAAGGGAGCCAAGACAGAGACTTAAACTGAAAGCACTTCTGTAAGGAAAGTTATGGCTTAATGCTCTGGATTTCACTGCATTTGGCATTCTTAACAGAGCAACAAGGATAAATGCATCTGAAACCCCTAAACCATTTCACTTGGCGTTATCTCATCTGTTCTTTCCAATTTAACTCTTGTGCCTAAAATATCAGTGGTTTGGGGGTGTGTGTGTGTGAAATATTTTAATTTTAAATTTTCTTTATTAAATACTTCACCTGATGCCAGTGCATCAGTGCGTGAGGAATCTCGACTGGCTCCTCGTAGGTGAGTTTAGCCAAGATTTAGAGGCGCCTCACAGCTTTGCCGGGGAGGTGCTGAGCACCCCGTGCTCAGTCTTCCCACAGGGAGCGGGGCTCTCAGCATCCTCGCCCGGGCAAGCTGGCTGGGCTGAGCTGGGCACAGCTGGTCCTCAGCTGGTGTGGGGACCTGTGTTTCGGCTGATGGCAGTCCATCATTCCCCCCTGGCATGTGAGTCCCCCCGGAGTCAGGGTGGTGGGGTGGGAGGGGAGGGAAGAGGGAGGTGGTCGATGTGACCCACCACCCTCCGAGGTCTGCTTGTTCGTCAGATTACGTCGGTGGGGCAAGTCCAGCGAGGGACTGGGGCATGGAGTACGGGGACAGATTCGAGCTGAGTGGCACCTGCCATTCAAGAAAGGTCATTCACCTTCACGTCTGGAGGATTTGACTCCACATATAGCTGTGGATGCCTGCCAGGTTTAGCTTGAGTTGTCAGCGTGGCAATGATGCTCGGTGAGGGCTGGGGCTTCACCTCATTCATTTAGGTTTGAATACAGTGTCCCGTAGCATTTGATGCCTTGAAAACACCTGCAAGGTGAAAAATACTTGATGCAGCCTTTGCTCAAGGGCTATTCATTAGAAATATTTAAAAATAGGTTCCTCATCTCCAGCTGGAATGGACACATCTTGCTTTAGCGATACTGAGCAAGTCTTCAAAAGGCACTAACTTGACCTTAGAGAGGAGGATGATAAACTGCTTTGTGTTTTACCAGAAGGGTCCTGGCCACGTTGTGACAGGAGATCTGAGAGGCAGCATTACTGGGGAAGCTGGTGGGTGCTGCTGATGTTGCACAGGGATGTATCCTGCTTGGCAGAGTGACTATCTCTGCCCCCTCTCTTTCAGTCTTGGGGGGCTTTGGGCATCCCATCGGACCGGGCATCTTTGGTCCCTGGAGGTGGGGATGGCCAAGATGTGGTCAGGAGGACAGCCCGCAGGCAGTGCGAGGGTCTGCAACTGGCGGAAAAGACGCAAGTCCCTCCTCAGGGGAAGGGCAGGGGGATGGTGTGTGAGAGTCATCCCAGGGCTGTGTGCCTCTGCTCAGTGATTTCATCCTCTCGTTCTCACTGACCAACTCTGTACAAAACCCTTTCAACAAACACCTGGATTTTACCTTGGGAGTGTGTGAAATTGCCAGGCAACGTAATGCTAAGCATCCCGCCGCCTCTGTCCTGCCATGGAAAGAATAAACAGCCTGCAGGTTCCTTCCCACTGCCGAGAGGAGGTGAAGGTGGCTGCAGCCCATCCCTCATCTTCTGCCCAGTGCCACAACTGTTGCACTGCTAGCTTACTTGGACTTGACATCCTCTGATATAGAGAAAAAAATGAGATGCACACAGGCTTGGTGACACTCCATCTTCTTCTGGGGAGGTCAGGTTGAACCCATACCTCCCAGGAGCCTTCATATCATTTGCAAATGTCACCCCCTTGCACGCACACAAGGAGGAGATGATCTTTTCTGGCAGTCTCCTTGTCTACAGAGAAAGGGGAGCAGGCCAGCTGTTCCTGGGGAAGTAGAGCACTTCACCTTAGGAGAGACCTTGGCTAAAAACAGGACTGAGGTCTACTGGAGTCACTTTTCACACAACTGGATGTAGCTAGGGAAATTAAAATACAGACGCGAGCTGTTGATGCCTCTAGCCTAGTAATAATAACACACTCAAGCCTTTCGTGTGATCTACCTTGATCTGCTTGAGTTGATGGGCAACGACAATCTAAATTTAGGCTAGAAGCATAATAAAGCCTAAAAAAACCTTGCAACACAGAACACTGACTCCTTCTCGCATTTTTTCAAACAAAATGAGATTTCTGCCATCTTTTCAAAGGTCCTAGATGCTACTCAAGGCAATATTTCAGGGCGGGGATAAAATCCCTCGTACGGGGGCGGGGAAATGGTCAGGCAGTGGGAACTGATGTAGCAGTATGGAGTTTCAGGCTCTTAAATTACATATTGAAGAAGTTGGTTTCCACCCTGCTAAAAATCATTATGTTGTGCTAATTCTATGTCCTGCATCAACATTAGCAACAACTGGTTTGAATGATAACTGAGCTGCAGTGGAGATTTGGCATTTTAATCAGCAGTTGCTTTTCCAATTAAACACAGATGCCATGCGTATGGTACTCTGACTGCAACATAAAAGTTGACCCGATTGTTGGTTCCAAGCTAAAGTAACAAAAATCCTAATGCTGGAATGTTTTTGGTAGTCATATTTTAGAAATGATCTGCCAGGATGAGCCAAAATCTATGCAGAGAGTTATAGTCAGATAACAGTTAAAAAAATAGACTATGTTTTGGCTGTACTTTTGCTGCTGTTAAATTTATCTTCTTAAATAGCAGGGAGTATGAGTTGAGGTTTGAGAAACAGTAATTTTGTAATTATTTTATATGGATCAAATTATTCTGTCATCAAATTTGCATTTCAGACAGCATTACAGTATGAAAATATAATTAGAAACTGTAATTCAGGAATTGCTGAATGTGATATTTCCCAGAGGGAGCACTGTGAAGAAGCTGCCCTCACTACAACTTTAGCAAATGCTGAAATCTTATAGGTGGAAAATGTGAAGGCCAAGTTGTGAAGTTCCTCTCCCTTCTGCGGTCTCAACATGCTGTCAACTTTCTGCCGAACTTCATTTTTTTGTAAGATTCATTTCCACAGAAACATCTAATCATTAAGAGCTGAAGTGCTCGGATCCTGTTCTGCTGAATTTCAGTCTGGCTGTGCTGATAGTTGCTGAATTGCTTTCAGCCACAAAATGACACTGAGATAATGTTAGGATCTGATTTAGACACAGAAAAGCCAAGAAGCTTGTCGTTTGGGCTGAAACACTGGTTTTAATTTGCCCAGTGCCCGATTCCCAGCAATGCCTCCTCTCATGGGACAGAACAGAGGATGGGTCTCGGATTAGCTCTCTTTCTTTTCTTTTGTATTTCAAAAATTTTTGCTGTACACGTTCACAGTGTTGTGCAAAGTTTTAGCTGCATAAATCTCACTGATGTCAATCCTCACCGGTTTTTATTATTCTTATTACGATCTTTGGCTTATCATAGACATATTAGCTAGAAATGAGCACATCCTCTCTTGTTAGTTGGACTTGTGTCGATAAATCCCACCTAATTTTGTCTGAAACGATCCTTTGAAGAGCACCATCCATGGCCAATTTTTCCTACCACCTTGCTGGGGCATTGGACAAGCCCATATGTGGAGCATAGCCCACGATGCACAAAGCAGAGCCAGCACTGGGAGGAGGCACAAAGTGGGTGCAAAGCACATTCGATGCTTCAATGCTCCCGCACATCTCTCTCAGTCCTGCAGAGAGAGAGAGTCCCAGTGCTCCTCCAGAGGAAATGGCAGGGCAAGGCAGGAAAAGGAGAAGCGTGGGCCTATGAACCCAGGACTGCACGGATAAATGGCCAGGCCGGTGGCATGGTTCCCAGTGACTCAGGGACACTATCGCTCTCGGTGTGCTCTGAGCAGCAAGACCCTTTTCCCATATCTTCCCAGGGCCGCCTTCCTGCACCCACCTACACCCAGCCCTGGCTGGGTGCGCGCAGAGGAGGACGTCTGCTCCGCCACTCACATTTCGGGTGATGCACATCCTGCAACCTGGATCTGGTATTTGCAATGTGAGCAAAGGGCAGGATCTGCAGGGCGTTGCTGCAGATGACCTGAGAAGGAATTCTTGTTAGGGAGGGTGCAATAAGCCAGGTTGGCTCTTTAGGGAGAAGTGGCCTCGCGTGGGGACCCTTGTGCTGGTTGGCAGGTGGGGCATGGGCTCCTGAGTATCACACCAGCATTTTTGTACATTTACTTGGCAACTCCAGAGGGGCAGGAGACAGTGTTTCAGCCAGCTTTGTCTGTGCTCGGCAGCGCGTGTGCGCTGGGGCTGAAAGGCTTTGAGACAGGTTTATACCTGCCACATTTGTCACAAAGCCTCTTAGCAGTGTGCTGAATTTCACCGCCGAGAGAACGGGGGCTCGGGAGCGGGACAGATGGGAGCTCGGGAGCAGGGGCAGGATGGACCGTGGGGCAAGTTGTGCCTCGTGGGGAAAGGAGAGCCCTGGGCAGGACTAAGTGACCAGGAGATAGCAGGATGAGGCCAGGGGCAGGCTTGCCACTTCTTGGCTGTTCTGTCGTCATCTCTGCGTTTGCCCCAGAGGGGACCTCTGGTAGCATTGCCCAGCGTCACAGGCTGCCCGCGGTAAGGGCCAGCCAAACCTCACGTGAAACGGGGCTGCTGGAGAGAGTCGGGCAAGCAAAACGTTGACGCTCTGTCATTTTGCTGCCATTTGATGTGATGATGGCTAAAAGGGCTGCTCTCTGCTGGGTACTGCGTTCAACATAGGGCTGGAGAAACACCTCACAGTCAACCCTTGCACTGTACATGCTACTGGAGAACAAAGATTCTGTCTTTAAAAGCTTCATGTTTGTTCTTATATTATAAAAGAGATCAGGTTTTGGAGAGACCCAAGATTACGTGTAGGGAGGTTTTGTTAGATGAGCAGATCAGGTAGTTTACAGGCTTTCGCTCCAGAGAAGACAAGTTAAAGCTGAAGAAGGTCAAAGTTACCGTCTTTCCTCACCAAATTCCTTCACTCCTAGAGCGGGCAGATTCCCTCATTATGCCTCACACAGCCTTTCTGCATTTTCTCCAGGACTGCAGAAGCACAATGGATCCGGCTCATTTGAAGTGTCTAACTTCAGCTGAATAGTACTCAAAGAGACTTCAGCCATTTAGCAATTCAGCCCTGAGAACCTTTAACTCTAAAGAAAATATTCTGCTCATGTTGTGTGCATGCTTCTAATGGCAAATCCAAGATGCCAGGGGGAAGCGAACACAAAGCCGTTGATTATTTCCACAACTGCTATATGCTTTCTATCACAACAGTATTCTTTTGTGCAGAATGGCAGCATGATTGCAGAGTCCTCTTTAACTTTACCATTTTAGCAAGCCCAGGTCCAATTAGAGCAATTATATCTCAGCAGAAACACTGTCTGTTGTCCTCTGGACCTGTCCGTCAAGTGTCCTATTCATAGCTGTTTATCTTGCGTGAGGTTTTTCATATAAAGTCGTTCTGACCCTACTAGAACAGTCTCATCTGAAGGGTAGCCTGCATTTTTACAGATTTATTTCACAGGCTGATGTGAACAAGAAGAGTGCAAAATTACGGCTGGCCAAGGATACATCTTTCAGTCTAACCACGATCTCCTCTTGCTTGAACATTATCGCTGATTTGACACAGCACACAGATTTCACTTTCAATTATTTCACTTCACCCTTCACTTTCAATTATTTTACTGCTAAAAATTGAGAACATTACCAGAATTTTCAGTTCTTCCTTGCCACTTTGCAGGGTTTCCTTAATCAAAATCCCCAACGTGAGTTGCAAGGCACGTAATGTTTGACGGCACCTGATGTTAAACCACTTACAGCTCTGAGGTCTGCGTGGGACCATTCAGTCATGGAGTTATTTAAGAGCCACCTTCTTGAAGAAGGTAGTGGGCACTTCTGCAGAAAGACTATCTACATTTTGCTTTACCTCTGCTGCCAGAGCCTGATGAAGGGGCTGGGTGACTCCTGCCAAGGAAGTCTCATTTGTCTCCGTTAAGGCAGGAGCTGAGGAGCAGAGCTCAGTGAAAGGCAGAAGTGCTGGGACTTGGGAAGGTCAAGGGCAGTGGAAAGAGGAACTCCTCTCTTTCTGAACAAAATATAGGTTTTTATTTCCTCCTACTTCTCCTGGAAGGGAAAATCCAGGGAGCAGGGTTTGGAGTCTTCTTCCTGAAACAAAAAGCACTTTTTCCTGAAAAATTTAGAAATGAGATTGCCTGTGAGAGAACAGCCCCTGCCTCTGCTGCTGGGTCCATGGCAGCATCCACGGGAGTCCCAGCCGACACGCAGAGCAGCACACACCAGGGCAGTGTCACTTTAGGAACTGAAAACACGCACTCAGACCTTAGTTTTTCTTCCTCCAGCATCATCAGGGCAGCGGTTCCATCACATTTATTTCCTATTTTGTCGCTCCTCTGCTAGGTTTCAGCCCACGTGGGAAGGCGGCTGGTTCCTTTTATCAGGAGGACCCGCGGAGCCGCCCGCGGCGGTGGCCCAGATGTCACCTGTGCCAGATGTCACTTGGCGTGGGATGCTGCAGGCAGGAGAGCCGTGCCAGTGCTGACCAGGGCTGCAAAGAGACCTTGCAGACCTGGTCACGCTTGCAGCAAGGGTAAATGAGAGCTGACGAAACAGCAGTATAACAAGATCCACGCCAGCTCTGTGGGGGTCTCGGTGAATTTGTGAAGACAAGTTTAGGATATTTGTCTGGATCTGCAGATTCAGTTTCTTTTTGTGCAGCAGTGATGGCCTTTTCTGTGTGAACCCCGGGCAGCAAGCTGCTGTGCAGCGTTAGAGCCCCCCACTCACCATGTCGACGGAGTGCTTGTGGTGCCCCAATTAGAAAAGTACAATTCTTTCAAAGATGACAAAAGGTGACAGAAGAGCTAGCAGGGTGACTGCTTGCCTGATTTTTGCTTTTTCGTTAAACACTGGGACCCTTGCAGAAACCCCCACCTCACAATTCAAAGTGTCTGATTAAATATTGCAGTGTATTTTGCTATTAGCTTACCATGTGTTCCTTATTAGTTCACTGTGGTGTTGCTCACGTAGTAAAACACACCTTTCCTGCCCACGGCTCCCACCGTGCCTGCGGACGGCGCTTTGCGCAGGGCGGTGGAGAGGCAGCCAGGAGAGAAGGAGTTAAAACAAGCCACAGTCACCAATTTGAGGCATTTTCGAAAATAGTAGCTTTTCTTTTGTTTGCTGAATTCCCCGCGCTTTTCCAGTGCTGTTCCCATTATTCATTTATTTCTCAAAATAACATTTTTAAGCAGTGGAATGGCTTGAGTGGGTTGTGCAGCCGAGCCGGACAGCTGCACGCTTTCCTGTGTCTGCACCGAGGGGCCTCCGGGCTGCCCTTGGATGCTAATGGCAACTACCAGGCAGGTGGCAATTCCCAGTATTTCAGGCAATTTTGCCTCCTCGGCGGCGAGCCTGGCAATTCCTTCCCGACAGCTCTCGGTGGTACTTCTCAGGGCCAAGCTTGTAGCTGCACTGGTAGGGAAACATTTATTATTCTTGTTTCAAAGGGGAAGCCTGAACATGTCCGAATGGCTCCCAGCTATACGGGGGATGTGCTCATGGCCAGCGCGGTGGGAAGGTGCCCTGGCAGGCGGTGTGCTCCTTCTGTCCAACGTCTTTGTAGCCCAACTTGACCGGAAGCATCCCTTGCTGGTGGATGCTGTTTTGAAGGAGAAGAAGGGGAAGCCTTTGGGAAAATAAGCCTGAGGGAGCCTGTACCAAGGACCAGTGATGCAGGCGGAACCCACTGAGTCAGGACGCAGTCCCAGCCCTCAGGATGCCTTGGGTGTTCCATCCTTGAAAGCCGACCTGGGAAAGCAACTGCTCCAGAGGGGTCTGGGCAGCACCCTCCAGGGCTGGCCGGGGACACCCCTCTCTCCTCCCTCATAGTCAAGCACACAGCCAAACACCAGGAGCTCCAGAAGCGGGTGCTGGCAGCCTTCCCTTGGGGATGCAGGGGGGAACAGTGGAAAAGAAGCTCTGAGAGGAATTAAATATTAAATGCTCACAGGAGCAGCTTGCTGCTGAACGTCCAAGCAGTTCACCTTCACTGTGGCTGGCTGCCCAAGCACTGAGCAGAAGGAGAGGAGCGTCCCATTGTCAATACCCTTGCTGGAGACCAGCCAGCCCTCCTGCGGCCCTGGCAGGGGGATGGAGAGGAGCTGCCCCCCCACTGTATGCAGGGGCTCCGGCACGCAGGACCCCCCCAGCTCTGCTCCACCGGAGGCAGCAGCGCCCGCCTCTCCGTGGAAATCCCCAGAGTCATAGTGAAAGGCACCGCGCGAGGAGGTGGCCAGACCCAGATGAGTCACCCGCCGCTTGGACAGATGCTGCTGCTAAATACAGGGGGCTGGGGGGCTGGACTGGCCACACCACAGCCCTCACTCTGGTTTGGGGTCTGGAATAATCCCAGCCACAGGCTTGCTCAGCGTGACCAGAGGCTGAGCCCACGGGGGCTGGCATTTGGGGTGCAAGGGTCAAACCTACCAAGGGTGGTATTTGGGGGTGCCAGGGCTGAGCATCACTGAGGCTGGCATTCAGGAGTGCCACCAGCACACATGTGAAGAGTGGCATCCACTGCAGTGGAGAGAGGGTGGGAGAAAGGCTCTGGACTCTGTGTCGCTGTCAGCAGAGGGCTGACAAAATCAGGCAGAAGCCTGCGTGCAGAGCTGTGATGGAGATGCCCTGGCTCCTGCCTACTTGTATCACCAGAAAGCACCAGCACCAGGCAGACTCTGTCCCCCAGCGCCCTCCTCCCCAGCCGGGGCTGCCACTGCCACCCCACCATTCCCACCTCCCCCGGCCCTTCCTCCTGGGTGTTTTTCCCCTGGGCTCACCAGCGGTGCCTTTGACCCTCCCTGGGTGCCAGTCTGGCTGCTTGGTCTGCAAGTGCCCTGAAGCCCCTTCAGAGCCCCAGCAAGCCCAACACAGGACCCAAGGCTGGTTGCAGAGCATCCCAAATGATTTGGACCCTTCACTTCTACTTCACAATCCCCTCTCAGTACCCCTTTCCCAGTAGATAAAAGCTTGCTTCACCCAAGGCTTCACATTTCTTATTTTAGCATTAACTTTCAAGCAGGTGACAAGTTATTCAGTTTCCTGAGGCAATGGCTCTGTCTGTAGTACAGCTGCTGGCTGTGTCCATACTGCATTAAATAGGGAACAGCCCCAGCACCGCAGATCAGTGACGGAAACCGCTCTCCGTCCAGAGCGGTGTCCATCCCAGTTTTCCTGCCAGCCAGTTCCTATCCTCCCAGCTGGTGCCCAAGCCCAGTCTGGGCGTAGCCTGTGCCACTGGGGCTGTCCCACGGGACAGATGGCACACGGTCACTATTCAGGAGGGTTCAAAGTTCAACAGCATGGATGAGGGAATTTCTGTGCCAGTTGGCCCCCGTGCTGGGGAATGCACCCAGATGCATTTGCTCTGTAGTCACAGGTGATGTGGTAAATGTCATCACGCATAACTGGGTGGGAATCCTTGGGAAAAAAAAACCCTTAAAAACAGAAAAGCAGTTTTTCTGAAGCCCAGGGCTGGGGAGAGCTCATGAGCTGCAAGCTCTCACCGTGGTCACCAGCAGGAAACCAGCCCATTGAAGCATGACAAAAAAGCTGGCAGCTCCAGTCTGTCAAACAAAGCAGTGGGTTTTTAATAGGACCAGAGTGAAGGAAGTGAGGAACATGGCTAGAAGGAAGGATAAAGAAAAACCTTTAGTCTATAGAGAAACAGCCGCCTGTATAGAGGGACATTCTCATGTACAGCGCTGACCTGACCCTGTACACAGGTTTCTTTTCTCCTGTGTGTGGGTTTGATGCTGATTTCATGTTGATCCTTAGTACACACGCTTCATACTGCCCGGTTCAGTATTAAACATTTTCTAGTTTACAATCCATTTATTTTAAAGATGTGGAAACTGCAGAGGTGAATAACCAGTGCTACACCCCTTCTGCTCTGCTATTTCTCCAGAATGAGTAAATTGTTATCCAATTGGCAGATTATTATTATTTTTTATATATATTATTATTATCATTATTATTTTTTTTATTATTATTAACCCTCTCAATGAGAGACCAACATGATTCACTTTTCTAATGCTGTATTGTGCCTAAAATCTGTTTTCTAAATCCTGCCTTTCCTGAAGCGGGGTCTGCCACAGCCCCGTGTGCAGCACTGCCTCTTCCCTGCAGCGCTGTCAAGGATTTCGTTATTTCACTCTGCAAGAGGGAAGTAATGTCCAGGTGCTCTTTTTTGTAAAACTTCAGGCTTGAAAGCATTAAAAAGCAAAGGAGATTTCTGAATGCAGTTTTCTCACAGTGCTTCAGTTTTTGTTGAATTAAACCTTTACATTTTATAGCCTTGGAGCATAATGTCAGTGGGGTTCAAGGGAGCCAGGGGAGCATTTACCTATCTCCTTGCCTGCAGCTTTTCAAGCATGTTTGACTGTTTTTATTACTCCCTCTGTTCGACATGGAGTGTTTTCCACTTTCCCTGCATTTCGCAGTCAGATCTGCTGCCCGCGCCTCTGCTTTGGGGCAGCAGCCTCCTGCTGTCCCTGGGGACATCACCACCCACGTGGCTGGTGGGACGGGACTAACCCTGGACCTTGCTGCATGCTGGAAATGCAGCTCATTTATCAGATGCCTAGCAGAGGTAGGTTATGTCACTCGGTAGCAGGCAAAATCTGTCATGCTGGGACTCTTCAGGCTGGGGTCTTTATTTAAACCCCTCCACGGACTCACTTGTAACCCCAGGCAAATCATTTAATGTCAGCGTCCACCCCAGTCACGTGAATGTGACCACGACTGCAATGTCTCGGCAGGTCCTTTCATGGAAGCCATTGCAGCTTTACATCAAAGCCCTGCAGAGCACCAGGATATTGGCTGGGCTGTTTTGAACTGTGGGGTTTGGTGAAGCAGAACCCCGTGTTTTAGTAAAGCAGTACATGGGCATGACTGCATGGAAGTGTAAAGTTTTTCCCTTTCACTTGCAAACAGAAGTTGCTGTGCTCATATTGCTCCAAATAATACAGGGGATTTAGGAAAACTAGCATTAAGGCATTTTTTCAGAGTCATTGAATATGTTTTAATCCTTATTAGCCTTGAGCAATTGTCTCCTGGTGAACTGATGGAAGGATAGGTATAATTAAAGATCTGTCCTGTGCAGCCTGCCATGCACTTATAGCTACACAACTGCTCTCGCTAATGAAACAGAAATATGTCTTTCTAAAGGAAAGATCAACAACAGGAAATATTTCTTTCACAAAACGGAACACAAATTTTTCTTCCAAGCATCATCAGATAAAAGCAAAAACTTTCTTAAATTTCTAGTTCCACTAAGCAGCTGTGTCTAAACGTACGATTCCTTGACTTTGTTCATTTTTTAACCAAAATGTGCTCCTGTTTTAAAGCACAGTTGTTTCATCAGGTAATAAAAGCCTATTCAACTATTTGCATGTCTCAGTTGTTCTGTATCATATTTTGTGTTTTGCTTCAGTCTTTCCGCTGAAGAATCGGTGTTGTCCAAATTGCCACTGCTCAACTGAACATAACCCCCTGTTCCTTACTAGTTAAAGTTGGTTATCTAAGTCAGTCTGCTGTTGGGTAATCTTGATCAAGATTTCACAGAGTGCTAAATTTGTCCGCACAGACAATACAGTGACAGGCATTTTTCCCCATCGTTTCTGAAATCCCCCCACCCCCACAGTTGCAAAGACTTATGATGGCTGCCTCTCAGGCGTCCGGCACAAATGGAAGCGGCACCGTTGTGTGACAAGCTCGTTACTTCAGGCATTATTCTGGAGAAGTGCTGGGTAATTGGATGGTTTGTCATGTCCGTTTAAGCACGTTATTCCTGAAACTGCTCCTCCAATCAATAAAAGACTCCATAAAATTGTTTAAACATATTAAGAAAAATGTGATTTCCTCCAGGAATCTTTATTGCACTTCATTATAAGCCACTGAATCTAATATACAAAGAAGATTATTTTAATTATAAGTGGACAAAAGGAAGATCTACGCTACATTCCCACTAAGCAAATATCAGCAACATGCACCTTATCCATCTAATGCAGTTACATAAACTAATTAGGTTTGGTGTTTCTAATAGGAACAGTGGTTAACTATATTACACAGCCCCCGAGAGAAATTGGCATCAGATGAATTTGTTGGTACTGTGGTATCTGTTCTCAGCTATCTTTTCCTGCCCTGAGGAAACCCATGAGGTAGCCAAAATGTGGGCAGAGAGTTCAGACTGATGGGCAGTTGATGTCCCCATCTCATCTCGAACCTGTTTCTCTGGGCTCGGTGCTGCCCTCTGGAAGCTCATCAGATAGCAGAGGACTCTGGTGTTCCTCTATGCTTGCAAACCTGTGCATGGCTAGTTTTTGTTTTACAAACTGAAGTGCCTTGGTGTCATTCACTACTGTTTTGTACTTTATTGCTATTTCAAATTCTGGGCAGACAATTTTCAGACGATGAAAAGGGAAAACTCAGTCCGAGGTGGTGTCCTAGAGCAACAGCTCCCTTCCACCTGTGTTCTTCCCCATTAAGTGGACAGTTGACAGCTTTCATACAGGTTAACTTCTTGACTTTTTGCATATAAGCACCTGATAGCTAAACAGCAGATCAAACATGTCCTGTACTCTGCAGCATCCAAAGGATCTGCGCTACTTGCTGCAGGAGCAGCCCTCCTTAAAACTGTCATTTATAATATATGAAACATGGAGAAGACACATCCAAGGAGTGAATATTATATTGTTTTATTACACGAAGTACTTTCCAGACATGATATCTGGTGGTCATGTCTCTCCCGGTGGCGAATGGGTGTGCGGAGGCTAGCGAGGAAATAAGGAGGCCCAGCAGCAGAGTGATATGTGGTATAATGGTGGGGATGTGGGATCGGAAGCACAGGGATGCGGGAGTGCGAAGCCTGAGGGATGGAGCAGCGCCTGTGCATCGTGGCCGTGGGAGCAGCCCCGTGTGTCGAGGGAGCTGCTGCGTGAAGGTGATAAGCGGAGGGGTTCCTCCACGTCTGCCATGGTGTAGCTTGAGGGGAACACAGGGCAAGGTGCCTCCCTGCTGTCACAACCAGGACGGTCCTGGGCATGCCCTGGAGCAGAAGGATGGCCGTCAGCAGTTTAAGTGCCAACAGCCTCTGTGCCCTGGTAGGGTCGGGCAGTGCCTGGTGAGAGTCTGTCCTGTGCCGGTCCCCTTGTGAGTCCCTGATGATCCAGGAACCTTGAAAACTGACCCCAGTTGGTCCAGGAGCACAGGATCAGCTCATATGAAAAGCTATCCAGATGTTTTAAAAAATCCTTTCCTCCCTCTTCCTGTCCATCGGTTCAGTCAACACTGAAATGCAGCTGTCCCCCAGTAATCTTTGTAAAGGGGTCAGAGGTCTTCAGATGAAAAAGCTATGTGGTATCAGTAAGTTATTGTGTTCCCTATAAGAGGCAAAGGGATCACATTAAGGAAGAAAAACTTTGTAGAAAGCGTGAATCAATACCGCTCCATCAGTACTGAAGAGAAACTGGGCACACGATTCACTTTCCAAGAAAATGGAAAACTTACTATTTCACAGATTTGGACAACATATTCTGCTGATCCTCTTGACTCCAAGGTTAAGCCCAACCAGCTTGTAAATCTTGATTTCAATTAAATTTTTTGCAATAATCGTATTGCTGCTTGAATTGACAGAGCTGTCTGGCTCTCCTGACCTGTCTGCTGCGTCCTGGCACTCGCTCGTCTGCTTGTATAACCCTCTGCTCACATTCCTGCTGCTCCACATTACTGATGTGATGCCGTGGGAGATTACATACAGCTGAGGAAGACAGAGATATTGTAAACATGTTTACTTAATGTTACTGCCTTTGGTTCTCCTCTTGGTGATCCTTTGTGCCAGAAAGACTCTGCCCACTGTAAGAAGTGCAACTGGGTTTTAGGATGCCATTTCTCTTCCATAGGAAGGCTAGACAGGAGGGGACCTCTTGACTCGTCCAGTCCACTGCAGGTATCTGCATCATATAGACCCTATTCGTGGATTTATCAAGCTCCATTTTCACATGAGCTAGGCCATTTGTCTTGTGATCTTTGGAGAAGGCTGTTCCACAGACTTTGCTGCTCCAGTGGTTAGAGATTTGCTTCTCATTCCCAGCCAAAACTTATTCATGGCTAGTTTATACCCATTTGTTCTTGTGCCAGCATTGTCCTTCAGTTTAAATAGCTTTTCTCCTTCCCTAGTATTTACCCCCTCTGATGTATTTATAGACTACAACCATATCCCCTCTTGGCCTTTCTTTAGCTAGGCTAAACAGCCAAGTGCCTCTGGTCTCCTTTGAGAACACAGGCTTTCCATTCCCTTATTTGGTTTAACAGCCCTGCTCTGCAGCCACTGTGGGCTAAAATCCCTTTTCCTGAGCGCGCTTTCCTGGCCATGTACTGCAGTCATCCAGGTGAGCCTTCGTATCTCCAAACACTTGTACTATCTTCTGTGTTTTCATTAATAGCGTTGGTTCTTCCCCCTTCCCGAACTCACCAGATCAGTCTCAGCAGGTTCATTAGGAAGCATCATTTGTCTCCTTCAGGTCACATCATACTGGTGTTTTCCAGTTATCTTATGGCTATATAAGATCAGCTCTTCCTCCTGCTCCATCATTTCTAGTTAAAAGCATCAATTCTTCCTACTGGTCCCTCAGAAACTGCTCTTTGTAATAAGGAATTTCATCCCATTGCACTAAGTGCACAGTGCTAAAATCATCCCATTCTTCTTGTGTGGTAGCCTGGTTTTCCAGCTGACAGGGCCTCCCACCTTGGTATCATCAGTAACTGCACTGCTTTGAGATTATGCATTGTGCTTATCAATGAAAATGTTAAACAAGATCCATGCCAAGACTCGTCTTTGAAGAACCCTATTGAAGAACCACCTTCCACCTGAGATTTCCCCTTTCATTTCAACCCATGATCCTTAAAGAGGAAACATCTGTCTGACTCTGTCCACCACATCCCCCAACAGGTATTATTTACTTTGATTTTACCTAAGTGGCTTTGAATTAACCTTTCTATATACATCTATGTATCTATTAGAAACGAAAGCTTACGTGCTGGTTTGAAAGCCAGTGCAGGCAGACTTTCTACGGGGTTCCCATATAAGGTCAGTTCTGCCAAGAAACTTCAGTTCTAACCTCTAACATTTCTACAGCTTCAGTCTGAGATCTCTCTTCAGCAAGACTTGCCAATTGTGGTGCTCAAGTCGGGGTGTTAGCAGACGTGTTTTGCTATGCTTCAGTCTCCCAGAGGGTTATGAAGCCAAATTCATGATTCAAATGACTAAAGTCATTATTCAGGCTTAGTACACTTTTTTTATGGGAATTTGGAATGGGGTAAAAATTCTTTTGTGCTCTGGCCTGTGTTCCTCAGATCTTGGCCTGCAGAGGAATAGCAAAAATGATATTTGTACCCTTTACATTCAAAATCAGTGAGACTATAAATATCTTGTAGTCCTAAAACAACATTCCTGCTAGTTCTTCAATTAAGACTGCAAGACTTCTCCCTTAACATCTCCCTGTGATTCCTCACAAAGATCTGACTGTCTTCTTTGTGCCAAAGGGTTTAGAGACTTTTGAAGGAGTTGGTGGTGACATCCCACAAACCAGAGAACAGAACTACTACTCTTTTAGGCTGAAATAAAGTGAGAGGAGAAATTACTGAATATTTGGCTGCCCTTTTGATGACAGGAAAAGCAGTCCTTGCTCTCCTTCCCTTGAACGGTTCAGGTTTTGGATATCTCTCAATGTTACCAGCTAGTTCTTCTGAATGTACTGTATAAACGGGAGCTGAATGATTCTCCCTTTGAAAAGAAGAGGAAAAAGCCTTCAGAAATAACAAATCAGTCTAGTTAAGCCTGTTCCCTACATTATAATTTAGCATTTCTTTTATTAACATTAGAGCATTCTCTGATCTGAAGAATAAGCTTTCACCTTTGCATATTGAGGGCTGGCTGACAAGGCTTCACCTTGTGCCTACATCTGAGATGTTGTAAAGCCAAGGACCAGATACTCCCATGACACTCCTGACTTGATCTTACTTGCTTGATGGACAATTATCCAGGCTGCAGCTCTAAGAATAATTGATTTGAGGATTTGTCTGCTGAGCAATAGGGCAGAAAAGGCTTTAATTTGGCATGAGGTTGCATTTTCCAGCTCTTTTTGCTAAAATGAAGGAGCTCCACAACAACAACAAATGATATAATTCAATTTGACATTGGATGTTGAGCAAACTGGGACCATGTTCTCCTCAAGAAGTTTGTGAAACTAGCCTCCAATATTTCTGATTCTGCCTGAAAACAGACCGTGAATTTGGAGTTTCCTCAGTCACTCTCTAGACTCCAAAGATGGTATTGACTAGATTTTCATAGCTTGTACGGAGACAGCTAAATTTAGGTTTCTGAATCCGGCGTCAGATGCCCCCTGCTTTCTGTAGGTAAGTAATGTGGAGAGTTTGATATTAAAACAATCACCTCCTGAGCTGCTGTCGAAGGATGTAAATTGGTAAAGGTTGTTTCTAGGTTCAAAGCCTTCAGCATGTACCTGCACGCATGCTCTGACCCAGTCCAGCCCCCTTAGTTGTTGAGGCAACACCGGGAGATCTGGCCGTGAATTTCCAGCAGAGGATCCCTTCCACCAAGGAAGCTCCCTGATGACCTGAACCCAGCAGAGGGGACACTTTTGCTGGTCTCTGCCTGTCTTGTCAGTACAGGACACAGACTGAAGATGAGCAGAGCCAGGCAGCTGGGTCCCCAGCTCATACAGAGCTCGTGGTATCAGTCGGAGACGTCCCTGGGAGCTGCAGACCCCAAGTCACTGCACCTGCGAGTGAGGAGTCACAGCGTGCAGCCAGGTGCCTGGAGCCAGATTTCTTCACCTCTCCTCTCCTGCTCTCCCGGAGCATCATCTGTTGCTGAGAAAACTTGGATGTAGGAAGCATCCAAACCAAAAGCATAGGGAGAGGACTGTACCAGCCTGCAACTGCTTAGCATCTCAAAGGGAAGACTGAATTCCTTGTATCTGGCAATCGAGAGGCAGGCAGTCACTTTATTGACAGAATTAGTTCATATTCCAGTCCATCATGTGTACAGATAATGCACTCTGAGATTAAGATACTGCAGCAATAAATTTGCTAACCTAATTTTAAAAGATAAAAGCCGTAGTGAAGTGAGGCTTCATGGCACACTCCATTCGATTTCCCACTCTTCAGAGGAGCAGGCAAGAAAGCCCTCCCTCAGGTAGCTGCTCCACACCTCCAACCTCCTCCTCCCAAAGCAAATTTTCCGGGGAAAGAAATAGAGCAGCTCTTAAACTCTCCTCCCTCTGTATACCAGCATCTGCTGTCACTCTTAACAGTTCTTGTGAAAGGTCGTACGGTGCAGGGCTTGGAGAAGCCCTTCAAGCAAAATGCGGAGTGCTGCCCTGCATCAGCAGAAGACCTGCCTTCCCTTTCCCCCTCCCTCCCCACTTCTGCAGTTGTTCCTGGACACCCTCCTCTCTGCATGAGTTTTGGATAGCTGTGAGCAGTGCCAGCCCAGCCTCTGCACCTCTTACTGGTCTGGAAATGGGGGTAGCTTCTACATACCGGTGGCACAGGGGATGCTGATTCCCACAGGCTAGAGCAGCTCACCATCAAGAAGTGGCTCCAGGAGGAGGGAGAGAGCAGCCTGCAATACGGCGGTGCTGGGCAGACACCTCAGGGCTTTGTACGTGTTTCGGGGTGAGGGATGGCTGAACACACTGGGCATCCCACAAGGTCAGATAGTGTCTGGGGATTGCTCAATACCCGTAGGCCTCCTGTGGCAGCAATTTAGGGGTAGATGTTAGAGCCAGTAAGGAAACCCCAAGAGCTGGGTGTTTCAAACTGGATGGCAGCTCGGACCTCAGCAGAGGAACTGCTGAACTTGCCCATCTCTGCAGCCTCAGAGACAGGAATGGCTCTACCATGGTGTGGCCAAGATGTAGGGAAAGAGGTGGCCGCATGTTCATGGGGCTTATGTGTGAGGAGGCAGCCAGGTGTTCTGTGTCCCCCTTGCCCAACAAAGACATCACAGGTCTTAACAGGTCATTGGTTTTTCACTCATGATTGAGCTGCCTTGCATTGCTAGTGGGACAAGAGTTTCCTATGCAACTTAACTGAATTAAATTTTTCGTCTGGCCACGCAGCAAGGATGGCATTGTTAGAAACCACAGGCATGAAGCCCATGTAATGTTAGTGGCAGTAGCTTTATTTCTCTTGGCCATGCTAGGGGAGTTTGCAAGCTACACCAAACTTTTCCAAGCATTTGATTGTCTTCATATTTGAAAAGGCAGTATTTACATTGCAGGCTCTAGCAATGTGCTAGTTTAACATAATTTTAAATAATTGATCAGGACAAAAAGAAATCCTTGTATGGGTTATGTTGTCTTCCTTTATGAAAGCCCAAATGTGTGATGCTCCAAACGGTGTGCTGAAAGCATCTGCGATAAGGTGATGGTGGCATCTTGTTAGCTTGGATCCCCCTGGGAAAAAATCCACATTGCTTCTATATTATCAAAATCCAAATAAATCAGTGCTGTTTGTGCTGTTTGAGTGCTTACAGTGCACTGCAGTTCAAAGGGAAATCACACAAAAAGTGTAATGTTTTCAGGCACTCCCGCCCTTTCCGAAATTGTGGCCTGTACAAGAAAGCTGCTCTAACCTATTTACTTGCACCATCTTCACAACTGGCCTCCAGCCAGCAGCTGGGGTTCACCCCAGTTCTAGATGTGAACCTCAGACAAGGTTTTCAGGAAGCCTTCTAAAATACCCATTGGTGGTTTCAGTAGGGTTCACCAGGACCAGCTCCCCACGCCTTCCTTTGCCTGCTTATTTTGAGATCTTCTAGGCCTTTCACCATGTGTGCATTTCAAAGAGGAGTGTTTGCAATTTTTTTATGAACGACGGCTGATATTAGTCAGTTGGGTGGAAAAATGCTTTTTGCCTGGACTCCTTGGCCAATACGCATATTCCTTACAAGCTCCTGTTTGAACGAATTGTCACACAGGTGCATCAAACACTGCACTCAGAGAAGCCCTTTCCTTCACTGCCAGCTCTTGGTTCAAGCAGTTTCAGTCATCCTGCACAGCCCTGGAGCTGGTTATCAACTCTGTGCACAACACATCCATATTATCCACCACTACCTCTGTCTCAGCTTGTCCTGCCCCTCTCTGCTGTGATTTTTATTTTGTTGGGCTTCGTTTGACTGATAACCATCGTCTTCACCACTTGTATGTGCTTGAGGACCTGCAGTGCCTGGTGGGATGCAAGGTGGAGTGGACTATCCAAGCCACAGGCAGCTGCATGTTAGGGGAAGATCTGGCCCACTTCCGTCATGCCACGTTTTCCACAAAAGCATTTACCAGAAACTGCTCCAGCCCACTGCCAAAAAAGAGCAGTTTTTCTTCCTTCAAATAAGAGTGAATGTAGCACTTGAGCCACACCATGTTCTTATAAATGGTAGTTTCTCATAATGAATGTGCCACATGCATAGGAAGAAATCATAATAGAGGGGCCAGCACACACATCAAGGCTTTGATTGTAAACTTCCAGCTCTGGGAAGGAGATGAGCAATCTTTATGTTGAATTATAACTGCAGATATTTCCTTTTTCCTAAGCTAGTGTCTGTTATCATGGCCACAACCTTCAGAAATTTCTGGCTATTTTACAGCCATTAATAGGATTGAAAGAGCAGATGTTTAATTATATTCTTCTTATTCCATTCACTAAGGTACAGCTGACATTTTAAGAGTCTTCAGTAAAAAAAATCCATTTTTATTGTTTATCATTTTCCCAGAGACAAACAGCAAAAGTTAATTAATATATGCCAGCATGCACTTCATCTACAACTTCTATGTAGAGGTGAGGAAAGTCTTTACATCTTAAAGACTGAATATAAGATTGACACCAGCCGCAGTCAGATGTAGGTGAAAACCATGCTGTAGAAAACAGACCAGGAGCTTCCAGTTCTTGTTCTGGCCACCGACAGCCCCAAAGGACTGTGCGCGTCCTTCAGACCCTCTGGTTTCCACCCAAAGAAACACTGTTGAGCCAAGGCCCCTCTCTCTGTGTATGTGTACATCACCATGAGCGCCCTACACAGGCCCTGCAGGAGCTCCTGGTAAGCTGCCCAGGTGTTGTGACTGTAGGTACACTCTCAGCATCCCCATTATGCAGACAGATGTCTGGGATTTATTGAAACATGAGAACTTGCAAGAAGCTTCTCCACCACATTGTGGCCCTTCTGGTTTGTGAAGAGAGACAATTAATTACCCAGGAGATTGCTCAGTCAACAGAACTGCAGTGCATGCAGTCCCCTAGGTCTCTCATGGACTCTTCTTGGTCTGTTCCTCTTTACTTAGACAACATTACCACATGTCACAGTATAGATCTGTTCATTAAAGCTTTCTGGGCAGTGAAAACCAAATATAGGTTTGCCTAAGTTTAACATTTTGCCTCTAAATGGTGGTGACTCCATATGTCATGAGAGTCATCTCTTGGCATCTCTCTGTTGCACGCCTCCCCACTAGACTCTCTCAGGCCAAGGGAACAACAATGCTTCTGGATCGTAAGAAAGACCAAGTATGAGGCAGGTGCTGAGTCCTACACAGACTGATATATAACTTAGTTTCTGCTGAGAAACGTGATAAGAAGGCAACCTCTGATGTCTGCACGCTTCCAGGGACAAATGGCTGCTGAGCAAGGATTTTGGTTGTTTGACTTGAGCACCTTTGCATGGAGGAACCCTACTTCTCATCTCACTCTTACTTTCAGTGTCTAAACTTATTTGGACCTGTGTCTTGTTGCTCTGTGCCTGAGCTCCTCACCAAAGGCTTCCTTGATGGACTGAAGTGTCGGGAAGGTGAATGCTCTAGAGGAGTGGTTCCTGAGATGTGAATTCAGATCTGCATAGTCAGGCTGCTCTCCAGTTCCCTTCTAAAGACGGTTGCTCTCGTCCAATGCTGTTTAACTCCCTCTTTGGTATTTTCTTGACTTGGAGCTGCTAGGTATCACCTTTTTGACAAGTTATGAGATTTCATTGTTTTGCTATTGTTGCCTGGCTCCTCTTGGTGTTGAAGTTTGCTCTAGCTAGTACTGCTGCTAACTCGAATCTATTCACGCACTAAGCCAACCACAATTATGCAGCAATTATGCAGACGAACACTGTTTTACGGATTTTACAAAGTACGACAAAGGACAGTGCTGTTTTTCCCTCAAAAAGAGAGTGCAGGCTACAGAGGGAGATGCAGCATGGGATTCTTATTGCAATCTCAAATGGAAACAGAGATGCCAAAAAGGGGAGTTTAGGTCAGGGTCAATGGCTGCAGAAAGTCTCATGATGAGACGTGGTCAGTGTATAGCAGCTTCTCACGATCCTTGCCACTACGTAGTGCTAACAGCATCTCCACCTACAGCTGCCTCTGGGCAGGCAGGGGAATAGCGGACTGACAACGTGGGGTACAGGCTGGCTGCCCAACAGCCCCCTCTCTTTTGACCATGCGAAGGTTGGCTGTCATGGTTTTGCCTTTATTTTTGACTATGCAATTATTTTGCTAAGTTGCAATCAATTTTGTTGCTGTAAAAGCTGTTTTTGTCAATGCAGTCTACATAATTAATTGGGTCCCCTCGCATTATTTCTTGCCTAAAGTGCAGTATCCACTATCCAAAACTTTCATTTCCCTACAGTTTTTCCCATTCACTTGTAGTGTCATTTCCCTGGTGGCAATGAGTCCAGCTGATAGAAGGCTTGAGCTTTGGGCTTTAGGAAGTGATTCTTTCTACAATAGTAGTATAATGCTACAGATTTATCCTAAATAACTTGTTGAAAGCTTGATACCATGCTACCTAGCCTGGGTGAGTTGGTGTCGGACAGAAATAATCTGTTACCTACTTAGAGCAGAAACATAATGTCCCTGGAGCAGGAGAGGAAGCAGGAGAGGGTCCATTCAGTGGGCAGCACATATTTAGGTAATTCCTTACTTCAGGCACATTTTTAGTTTGCAGTCATGGAAGAGAAGCAAGTGCCCAGCTTCCAACATCTGCTTCACACTCCGTGCATGTCTGATCACATCTCTCACTGCAGCAGCTCAACAGACCTGCAGCGCCAAGGTCACACCAAGGTGCAGTCAGTTCTGAGCAAAGCAGTTCCAATGGCTGACCTCAGATCTGTCCCATCCAGCAGACATGAAGGACCCATTTGGTTCTCTCCTCAAGGCCTTCACAACTCAGTCTGGCATCCCACCTCTGCAGCCTGCTCCCCACTCTGGTTTGTGCTAACCTATCTGGTACCCTAATCAGGGGGTCTCTTGTTTTCTCCTCTTGAAAGTGTGTCCATCTTTCTATATTATTTAAGCTAATATCTGCTAATATATGCACACACACATATATACATATATATTGTATATATATAATTCATACATCTACATATACATATACTACATTAAAAGATAAAGGTGACTTTTCAAGGTCACATAGTTGGAAACGATGAAGTTTGGCTGACCTGTGCTTTCATCTCTCATCTCTTCTAGTTCACGCCCATTTTCATATAATTAAAGCATATATATTAATGCAGCGAGATGTGCCTTTCCTTTATGCTTCATTTTTGTGACACCCCTTGGAAACTAGTTGCAGAAATCCAAGAGTGGGATCTCTTTGTGAATGAGGAAGATCACTTTGGTGAGGGGGAACTTACTTATAAGTCAAAAGCTGTGCACCCCTGAGCCTTTTATTCAGTGCTTCCTCAAATGTAGAGAGAGTCCTTACTTGCAAACTGATGGAACCTCCCCTGCATCGCACCACAGCTCTCCCCCCAAATAGTCTGAGTGTTTCTATGTGTGAGTGTACCAGGGGGCTAACAAGCATTGCTGTCCCATCAAGTGCAACTTTGCTCCTTTACTTGAGTATGGGTCTGTGAATATCTCAAGAAATATCTGGAGAGCTTCCTATTTTGAACAATCCAATCTATGTGTCTTTCTCAGAAATAAGATGCGCCCAGACATCCTTGTTCTGTGGTGATTACAATGCACCTTTCAGTAGGGTCTCAGTGTGTTTCTAGAAGATCATCTCATCGAGGAGCCATAATTTCCTCTGTGAATGAAATATTCCAGACACTTTTCAGTCAAATTTTAATTAAATGTGCTTTTGTTAACAGCTAGCTTTGTAAATGAATGGGTTTGGAATATATAAGAGCTGCAGAGCTCCCAGATGGAAAATGTGATTTCCCAAGTGGCCATTCAATGGAGACAAGAGTGGTAATCTGCTGAGATAGACTTCTGCAGAAAAAAAATCAACTGAATAATGCTTTTTTGTTTGAGACTACTTTCAAAGTTCATGTGTTGCATTTTTTAGGAAACAACATACTGGCGAGTTCAGTGGTGATATTTTTGTCCCTCTTCACATCAATTATTTGCTTTGCTTAAATTTGGGTGTTAGATCTGGCAACAGTATTGGAAAAAACATCCTGTGCTTTGTGTATAATGTGTGTATATGTAATACAGTAAGATTATACAAATTTAAACAAACTGTTCTTTCACCTCTGTGACCATTATTATGTTGGTAATTCAGCAGATATACATAGAATGAGTCAGAAATGAGAGACGGAATCATCCTAGTATTGTATCAAACCTCTGCCAAATGCAGGATTTTTTTTGTTCTCCAGAATGTAGCGCTCTCCATCGTTTCTCCAGTCCAGCTACTACATACAGAAGCTACTTCCATTGAGCATCTCATGTGTATTCTGAAGAACAAATAATGATAAACCCGAGCTGCCTAATCTTTCCTGAGCATCCTTGTTTACTTTGGGCCCACTTTAAAGCTGGGACTAAAAGCACTAGTATTTATTTAATAAAGAGTAAAATTAGTTTCTAGATAAAATGTGTAAAATACTAGGATGTCCATGCTCGTGATTCCGAGCGGAGCTGGACAGCACATGCTCTGCTCAATATAAGGCCCCATGAGCTGCCTGGTGCAGAGGGCATTTGGAGGTACGTCCTCAAGTTGTGCTACATGTTTGGCCTAGGCAGGCCAGTTCTGCCTTCTACCTTAGGGCAGAAGTGCATAGATTAACAATTCGAACCTCGTAGCTGGTAAAATGCTGGCAAAACTGAGCATCTGCTTGGCTGTGAAGTGTCTGTGTTTAGACCTGTTGTAGCATTCAGGAGTTGCCTTCTCCATTTCTTCACGCTATACTTTATTGGCATCAATCAAGAATTAGACAACTGAATACATGTGTGTGTGGATGTACCTGCCCATATAGTGTGAAATAGGTATTGTCACCATCGTGGTTTAAGAGACTTGTAAGAGAGACAATATTTTTATTAGATTAGTTTATATACTGTGAAAAAGCAGAATGTACCTTTGGCATATATTGGTGAGTGTTAAAGGCTGGAATCTACATGGAGAAAGCACTAAAGAATTACAGCCTGGGCTGGAATGAAGTCACACCTGGAAATAAGTTTTTTTCCTGCCATCTCCCACGTGACTTCAAGTAGCCCCCAACCTCCCCTGGTTCATCAGCAGAAGCCAATTTTCCCAAGAACCAAGAAGCATCAGGTGAAATCAGTCCTTGCCAAAGCCCCCCAGGGTTTTCAAAATCAGTGGGTTCCAGACATGTTTGCCACCAGATATGGTACAGATCTTCTGATGCATTATCTGCCTCCTTTAAAATGAAGAAGATGAGACTGCGTAAGAGAATTCTGACTTGCAAGTCAGAATGAGCTCACATGGACAACTGAGAAGTACAGAGATGTATAATCACAATTAGGAAAATTTTCCTTTGTAAAATGGCCACTCTAATGCTGGTCTCACAGTCCTGATACTGAAGAGTATGCCTGTATAAAATCTTTAAAATAAGCTTGAGGTGTCTAATACAGATCAGGGTCTCAGGTTTGGCACACTTTGTGGCCCACTGCAATACATGTCTCGCCACACTTTTGCTAATCCGCTGCTTTTCAGGTGCTAACTGCCTACCGCCTACTCCACCGAGGTTAATGACCACCTCTGGCTCAACTAATATCCCTCTCTGCTCCAAACATGCTAATTACCCTTTTCTGTCATGTTTGTAGTGCATTAACAATGATTAATTTAGAGGCAACCCGTTTCTCTCCTGTGTTTAGCTTGGGACTCATTGCTTTGTCTGACCCTAAGTTACCCGTGAGAGTCCATTTATTTTTACCTCATTAGGTAGTCAAATAAAAGATTTGTGAAGACCTTTCTTCACAAATACAGCTTTTTAGTGGTGTTTTTTAACTGTTCTCATGCAGTTCTGCTTTATTTATCCTTTTCTATCCATTTCATGTGTAAAAGAGGGTGAAGCTTTGTGCCGGTGTGGACTACCTGCTGGTACCCTGCTAAGGGGCAGCATGTGGGGCCTTCCAGGAGTGCTAATATAGACCTCCAGTCAGAAAGCAAACCCACTATTGGATTTACAGATGCATATCTAAGCAGTGGGTGGAGAGGGGTACGCAAAACTTTTTCGGAAAGACCTTTTTTTTTTCCTGCTTGAGCAACAGGGAAAATCTAAGTGGTGAGGCTTGCATTATTTCACGGCAGCTCCCCAACTTTCAGCTTTGTGCTTGAGGTGGCTACAACAAATGTTGTGCGAGGGCTCCAGCAGACCTTGTCACTGCCAGTGTGGATCCTCACCTCTTGGCCAATACAGGTTTTTTTACCACTTGCTAGCCACATGCCAAAGTTAATTATGGCTGAGCCAGCACCATGGGGCGCGGATTCTCCTCCATCCACTCACTTTCCTGGTTGCCGGTAGTCCCTGTTAGAGGCCCTAGTATCTCCATGTTCTTTGCTCCTTTGGAAGGATATACTGATATGTGGGCAAGAAGATGTGTTGATGCCCCATCCCTGGAAGTGTTCAAGGCCAGGCTGGATGAGGCCTTGAGCAGCCTGGTCTAGTGGGAGGTGTCCCTGCCCATGGCAGGGGGGTTGGAAGTAGATGATCTTTAAGGTCCCTTCCAACCTTAACCATTCTATGATCCTATGATTCTATATTGCTTCCAGGTCCCTGTGAGATAAATCAGGATTTATTCAGGGACTGGGAATTGGGCGCTCACCACAGGATGCCCTCCACCCACATAGCACTGATGCACACTTGTTTCTGCGCACATATAAAACTCAGAACACATTTCAGCAGAGTACATGTAGTTGAACTTTGGCCTCTACTGCTTTGACTACAGCAGAAAACAAGGGTCTAAAAATAAGGAAATGTTTGCCTCTTGGAAATTTTCTAAGCAATTCATCTAAGAATTATTGATGTTTCTAATTTTATCAGCACAGGGAGGACCATCAGTCACGCTCAGAAATGCCAACCCTTTGCTGATAACTCATAAAGTGGAATGGCTTTTTAATGAAATTGCCAGAAGAAAGGTTTGCTGCCAAAAATCAAGGATATTGCTCTATCCCACTCCTACTCCTTCATCAAGGAAACTTCCAAGAAAATTCTGGCTTTCTCCCAAAGTTGTTGTGTGGGGTTTTTCTTTTTTTTTTTGAGTGCCTGAAAACCAACTCCAAAGCCAACTTTACTGCCAACCTTTTAAAAATCAGAGGAATGACAAGATATGGTGATAGGAGGTTTCACAAATCAGTATGAGATCACTGAAACCGGTTCCCATCTGATCACAAATGAATGAACGATGTGTGGGTTTGAACTGTGTTCATGATATGATGACAGCTACATCTTTCATTTAGATTGAGATCAAATGAATCTTACCAAGTGCTGGGTGGTAAACTGTTGATAAGTGACTGTTTTATCATCCTGTGGAGACTAATGTGAAAACATCCTTATTTTAATTTAACTGAGTGATAGATTTTAGAGCACCTTGCAATGAAATATATACTGTTTATTCATGAATGGCTCCCTTTCCAAGAACATTCATTAAAAAGCCGTAAGTCTCCTGGGGAACATCCTTCTTTTAATAAAGAAAAAGCAAGTAGAAAATCAGTTATATATATATTTGCATAGCTATCAATTTCTTAATCTTTCTTGGAGAATTCCTTTGGCAATTCACAGGAGGATCCCTGTGTTGCTCACCGATTTAAGTGAATTTCCAGTGAAGTCATTAGAACATTCAGATATGAGACATGTTTGGTAGAACGGGATGTGCTGTTATTATTGAATAAGTGATTTGTATGGTGATTTTATATGGCACTTTACAAACAGTGGGTTGATTCTTCAGTGTTCATCCGGTTTCTAAGCAGTGGAACTTCACTGGTTTTCATAACATTGGTAGCAGAGGAGAGGATTAGGAAATATTTGATACATGAAGTGAGAGGAAGCGTGGAGTGTCCAGGGAGTGGGTTGAGACTGAACTTCTTGGTGAAGATGATGGGGAAGAGAG
The DNA here is from genome assembly GCA_013398915.1 of Dromas ardeola. NCBI lineage: Eukaryota > Metazoa > Chordata > Aves > Charadriiformes > Dromadidae > Dromas > Dromas ardeola. The sequence goes on along the minus strand of VYZM01022309.1, from coordinate 350,004 downwards.
AATTGACAGCTGAAGATATTTTAAGGGCATCTTAAAAGCTATATGTAGCAAGCAGTGAGAGGGAGACATTTCAAGTACGAGGCCTTTACTTTTATAAGGCATGATACTGAGAATGCAAGAGGTTAAGGTTACTGTAGAAAGAAGAGATCTCTGTTGGTGAGATTATGATTACATAAACGCATACATCACTGAGTGGATCTGAAATACTGGCCGTCATGTAACTTCCATTATCCACAGGCAACAAATTCTGATTAGAGTCAGCATCTCACACACTCACACATGTTCCCACTCCTTTCCATGTCTGAAAAGTATTGTTCCCCAGGAAAAGGAATCAGATCATCAAAATATGAAGTTCTAATCAAACATTGGTGAAGATGCTCTTCAGAGTTCAGAAACTGCTATTTATAACTGCAGCACTGGTACTCTACTGTTAAGGCAAAAGCAGCAAGGCAAAAGTATGATGGATGAAATGGTAATAATTTGCTAGGAATTAAACACAGAATGAGTCTTCCCTACCTGTTTCTTTTGGATGATTTAATTAGAGAAAGAGACACAGAGACTAAGTGGTAGACGGTCTCCTTCAAAGGTTTCCAAGCCCTGCTGGTTTGCTCATAATATATTTCTTTGTTAGGATGCTGTTTCGACACAGTGTATGGTGTGGGAAACACCAATACTTGGAAATGCTAATAGTAGGAACAGAAATACAGAGCGAATAGAGAAAAATTTTAGAGAAATTATATGACATGGACTTTTTCAGGTAATAGAAAAGTAAGAAAGATAGTGTATGTTCCAGGGAGCTCAAAAATAACAGTGAAAAATAAGAGATGATGGAAAAAGATAAATAAAACACCAAAGAAAGAACAAAGTTTATACCATAACACAATAAATAAAAGTCCTAGGAAGTGGAAAATGGGAAGAGACACTAAAAGTCACATACAAGAAATCTCAGAGAAGCTGACGTCTTGAGAACAGCAAAGAGGCAAAAGTAAACTGGCCTAAAAATGTAATAGGATCAGCATTTCTATTTGTTTACAGTCACTAGGAAGTGGTGAGAAGTGGTGTTTTATTCCATGTTGAATGAAATCTGGTTTTCCTAAAGTTAAGCTTTGGAAAGAAGTTTTCTGATTCTGCCACTTCTACTTTTCTACAACAATAGTACAATTTGTTTGTTGTTTACAGGAGAAAAAAATAGTTGGTTTGTCTGAAAACAGTTATCTGATGAACTTTGTTTACTTCCTTGCAGGATGTTAATAGTGAAGGCAGAAATGCTGTTAACCCATTCATTTTTGGAGGAGTTCATCTTTGTTGAATTTATGGAAAATTTTCAGTGGTGGCAGAAAAGTTTTCAAAGAGATAATTCAGATTTTTCAGTCTAGATTCAGTCCTAGTTTTTATACAGTTTTTATTCCTCAGTGCAGTTTGTGTGATGCTATGAACGTGTAAATAATTTTTGTTGACTTCTTGCAAACAATTTATTTTTTTTACTACAGTCCATATTATGACTGTATGATATATGCCATTACAAAGGTTATTTTGTAAAACAGTATTGTTTATATAGTGGCTACTACATACACTTAATATTGAGAACTGCGAGTGTTTTGCTTATTGATAACAAGTAACAGTAAGAACATAGAGATTATACAAGCATTTGTTTATATGTGTGTGTGAGAGATGGACAGAGAAGCACAGCAAATTATTTTTGCACTTCATTTGTAAAATGTTTTTCTATGCCTCTTAAGGGAGTTTGCTTACCGACCTTTACCATGTTGTTCAAACTCCCAAATTCATTCCTGTTGAGTAATTTCTAAAATCAGGCAGCACACTGTGTTATGCATGAAATAGCAGTCGGGTAAGACACGGGTCTGTGTTTTTCACAGCGGGCTGTCAGGACTAGATGTCATTCCAACTTCCAAAATGACTACAAATCAAAATCTTCTTCCAGTAACCTTATAGATTATATCCAGGCTGTTTCCCATCAGGTTAGCACACAAATGGTGCTCAGAGGGAACAAGAGAGCAGTATCTCCACATTAAATGCCTGTTGTACACCCCAAGATCCATCTCTCCCAGGTCAGCTGCCCACATAGAGTGGGGAGAAGCAGGTACCCTGAGGTGGCTTGAGTAATCACCAAATTGTTAGTAAAAAGAGGAGATACCGTCGTCACCAAAGGTAAATGCACCCTTGTCTACAGGCAGCTTTTCAGAGGGCAAAGCAAAGTGCTTGAACTGGGGTCCGTAGCAAGCAGGCTGGGTTGCTGGACCAGCTAGGGGGCAATTATGTGGTTTTCCTGTACCTTATCTGCAGCATGGAGAATATATCTGTGAAGACAGAGAAGAGCTTTTAGGAAAAGTAACAAAGACATTGCCTTCAACCAGAATTAAAGTGTTATTTTATTTTGTTGGTGCTAAAGTCCTTCATGTCAATATGACTTCTCAAATAGAATTCAAATGGTGACTTATCTGGATGAAGTTATCCTTTGAAAACAAATAGATTTATCTTCCTATTAATGTCCAAAAACAGGCATTTATCATGGAACAAATATCTTATTTAAATTGTCAGTTTAAAACCTTTGTAAAATGGAAGTAGCTTTCTGCACTGTGATTTGGGAATTACGAGTTCCCTTCAGATGTCGGGGCCGTAGGCTGTGCCATATGTCATTGGGAGGATGTTTTCTCATACATTCGCAGGAAAATCCTAGGTTTGAATGATGAATTCTGTGAATTTGGCAAGACAGCATGAAGAATAAAATAAAAGTGGCTAGCTCAAACTTCCCTAGACAACTAGGAGCAAGAAACTTGCCATATGTCATTGACTTTCCTGAGCAATGCTGAGCAGTAGAATATCACCCTGTTCTGCAGCATTACATACTGCCCTAAGTCATTAATACAAAGCAGATGGCTTTGTTGTTGATTAGAGCTGGTTAGAATCTGAAAATCCCATTCCAAAGGAAATTTTGACATTTATATTTATTTTCACTGCAAATTGGAACAAAACATCAAAATTTCCTGGTGGGATGGAAGTTAAAAATGATCTGGAAACACCAAGTTATTTCACTTCATTGGTAATGGATTGTTTTCTCAATAATGTCAAAACCACTGTAATGCTAAAATTAACGTCCAATATAAATGCCAAAACAAAATGAGAGAAAGTCACAGTGAAACTTTTTGCTTTATTAAAAGGAAAAAATTAAAAGTTGAAATGATCAATTCTGACATTTTCACAGAATTTGTTTTCCTGAATGTGACACATTTCCACAAAACGTTTTGATTTCAGCTAAGCTGTGTTACCTGGTGGAAATGGGTTCTACTTAGAAGAACATTCACCCAGTGCCGTTCTTCCAGGGTCAGTAATTCACAGACTCACTTTGCAAGTTCAAGGATGTAAAAATTCTGAGAAATAAGAAATGCACAAAGAGAAAACTGACGTTTTATCTGCCGTTTAGAAACTTCTTTGAAAAATGCTTTAAAGAATTCCTACAAATTTAAAAAATTCCTACAGCTCCCACAAAATTCCTTTAGTTGTCCATATCACCTCTTCCATTAGGTCCCTTGTATTCAGACACATTTGACAGCGGTAGGTGCTGGAGAAATCACCCCTGCTGTGGACCTTCATATTTATGAACTTGTAAACTCTGACATTATCTTAGTGCATCTTGTTTCCACCTCCTTAGCAAGATTCTGGTCTTGGCTGCCAGAACGTCTTACTCCCATTCTCCTGTTGCTTACTTTCCCGGAGAAAGTTCCACTAAATTCCTTCGATATGGAACAAAACCTCACAGTTACCCTCCAGGTAGGAACCTCCACCATCATTCCTTTCCTCATCAGAAGAACATCTTTAAAAACACCTAGTTTGCCAGTTAATGGCTCTGGTTTTTTTCCAATATCATGCTTTCATTTTATCTGTCAACACCAAGTCTCTGCTGTGGGATAGGACACCATCTGTTAACAGTTTTTTTAAGGGTTGAGTAAGCACAAATGTCACTCTTTGGGAATCACATGCTATTTATTTACAAAGATAAAAAAATCAAGATCATGAATTCACATCAGCTTCTCTTGTTACTTTGTGCAACAGTAGCTTTCTGCTTTAGTTTCCACTATCTTCCACCAAGGTATTGCATATATGGTTACATAAAAGGACCAAACAAGATGTAGGACAGATTAGAAACCCGATAAAGTTGCTGCTAGATGAGTTTGGTGACTGGTGCGCTTGGGTGCATTGGGGAAGATTATGTTACCACCGGTGAGTGCCTTACACAAAGGAGAGAAGCACTTCAGGAGGGAGGAGAATGAACCGCGTTTGATGTAGACAGAGTTGTGAGTATCAGGATAAAGACAAATTGCAGTGACATAGACATGCAGGAAGGCTGGCTTTTCTAAAGCACTAAGGTCCTCATTAGGTACCAAAGTAAGTGGTGTGATTTTCTGGGAGATCTCAGTTTACCGGGTACAGATGCTTTTTGAAAAGCTGCCTATTACACGGGTGCCCAAACAGAAGGTGTGTTTCTTTTGAGAAGCCCGATTTTAATTGTGGGTGCTGAGCACTTGAAAAATGCGACCTTGAGCATTTTAGGAAATGTGGTACAGGAAGGGATTGTTAAACAAAGGACCTTTAGGCTCCCGAGTTTCTCTCATAATAGGAGACACAATAACTGCAGAAAATGTCCGTCATTCAGACCTTGATAGATGGTCTCCTTTTGAAAGGATGCCACTAGATAATGTCACCTCCAGCTGGAATGGGCTGGGAGATTTTGCCAGCTCCCCTGCTGTCAGCTTAACATTCGTGTTTATAAATACTGCAAATGTCCTGTGCTTAGTGAAACAGTTGAATGCAGTAAAATCTGGAAAAGCAGCCTCCTGAGGGTGGATGTCCTAATGTACTGTGTTAGCAAAGTCTCTCTTGCCCTTTATCATACAAAATTAGGCAAAGACAAACATACTTTTACAAAAATACTATTTCCATAGAGTCTGGAGAAATCAAACATATAAATATATACCTAATTCCCAAAAGAGTCATCTGAAGTCTGCCAAGACAAAGAGTTAGTTATTTTAAAAACCTTAGATGGTTCTACCTAGGATTAATGAATAAATCACTGGTTTTTTTCTTACAAAGCCTATGGTAAACTGTTGTTCCTCAGCTCTTCACAAATGAATGATTATGAACCAAAAAAACACTGAATATTGGCATGACTTTTATTGTTGAGAGCTCTTAAAGAATGAGGAAGAAATGAAATAGTGAGACCCTTTGGGAGTCCGGGAAGAGCGCTTAACCAAATCTGTGTGAGTTTTCCCCCTCTTGTCTGGTTTCTGTTTTCTTTTTTATTTCCTTTTTTCTCACTAAGCAGGGAAAATGTTACTTTTGAGCTGCTCTGGGTGGGTGAAGCCTTTGCTGATCAGCTCTGGGGAATGACTGAACAACAGCATTATTTTTCCCACTGCTGGTAGGGTGGTGGTCTTCTGCATCGCCTCCCAAAGCATACCGGACAAAGCCCAAAGCGCTGAGCAAGGCTGGAGGTCCAGGCTTCCCTCTGTGTGCACAGGGGAGCACAGGGCCCCCATTTACACCCACTTACACCTTGGAGGGTCACTGGAGGATTTGGGAACATCCATTGCTTTATGTGCAGCTCTAGCAGTCCCTTTTCATAGAATCATAGAATCATAGGGTTGGAAGGGACCTCCGGAGATCATCTAGTCCAACCCTCCTACCAGAGCAGGGTCACCTTAGAGCAGGTTACACAGGAACGCGTCCAGGCGGGTTTTGAAAGTCTCCAGAGATGGAGACTCCACCACCTCTCTGGGCAGCCTGTTCCAGTGCTCTGCCACCCTCAAAGTAAAGAAGTTCCTCCTCGTGTTTAGGTGGAACTTCCTACACTCAAGTTTGTGCCCATTACCTCTTGTCCTGTCACTGGGCACCATTGAAAAGAGCCTGGCCCCATCCTCCTGACACCCACCCTTTAAGTATTTGTAAGCATTAATAAGGTCACCCCTCAGCCATCTCTTTTCCAGACTAAACAGACCCAATTCCCTCAGTCTTTCCTCATAAGAGAGGTGTTCCAGTCCCCTAATCATCTTAGTAGCCCTTTTCTGGCCATCTTCACTGCCTGGCTGCCCCTTCGTGGAGGCAGAGGTTATACCTTAATTGAGCGGAAAACCTTCCTGAAGATGCTTATGTGCACACTGTCTAAAGTGGCAGAGATTTTGTGCTAAGGTGAGAGACCTCCACCTCCCCCGTGTAACAGCCGTGCTCCCAGTGCAGCAGCAATTAGCTGATCACCGGTAGCTTAAGAACATACCCGGTAATGCCCCCACGCAATCAAAATCTGGTGGGTGGAGGTGGAGCGAACAGGGTCCGTTATATAAGCAAATACAGAGAAACTTCTCTTTGATGGATACATGTACGCCACGTTTCAATTAGGAGCAGTTTGACAGACAGGCTCTGAGTCCTAAATGCAAGGCTTTATGAGGGAAAGAGTGACTGACTGTGAATGCGAGAGGAGTCACTGCACAATATGCCATGCTCTGCAAACCCACATAACGTGCTCTTTTCCCCCGGCTCCCAATATTAGAAATACTCACGCCTAGTCATTCCTCCCATACCACACACTCAGCCTTACAGGAAACTCTTTGGAAACAGGGACCTTCTCTGAAAGCCCTGCTGGTGGGGAGGTGGGGAGGAGGGCACCATCCCTTTTGCTGCTTGAGGTTGAAACATCGCTTACTGGTCTAAAAACAATTCCAGCCAGGACCGTGGGCATTGCTGAGAGTAACATGATAAGCACTAGGCTGTTATCTAGTTAACCCACAGATGCCAAAGACCCTGGTAGTAACGTACCAGCATTTATAGACAGAGGCACTGCCTTTCTGCTGCTTCCCCCTCCTCCACCCCACGCCAGCCCTCATTGCTAAAATGCACAAAGGAATTACGATAAAGAGAAACAGGAGACAACGTGGAGCAGCTGTAGCATTTCTCTGCCAGGGTAAATCTGAAGGGATAAGAGCCTGGGCTTTTGATGTTCGATATCCGTAAGCGTCTCCAAGTTTGAAACACATGAACTCTGTGCAGCTGCTCCTGCTTGGACTGCCCATCTCAAGTAAAACACAGAGCTATAAAGGTTTTACTTTTATTTCTTGTTGTGAGTTTCTCTTGTGGGCTGTAGCAGGAAAGCACGGAACAAGTACTGTCAAAGGAGCAAATCAGGGCACCTTTCGTATGGGAAAGATCCACAGTAAGGGAGCTGGAGGAGCAGCAAGGTGACACAAAATGGTAACTTGCAGCAGTGAAAACATCAGAATCCTGGAATCAGACTCAGAGCCTAATACAAAATGAGTGAACTTGAGAGTGACAAACAGGTTATGAAGTACCAATGGGTAACTGGATGGCACATGTTTCCCCTATCCCTTCTATTGACAAATAAAGCATAAATACTGAATGATGATCCCATCCATACCTTTTCCTCGTCTTTTTTCTTCTTCATTTCTGCATTATTCTTCCTTCCTGTTCTTCAGTGTCTGCTATAGTTTTAGCTAGAAGTTTTACTCTCTTGTATATGTTTCAGACCTTGGGTACTTGTTACACTGCACTGCAAATCTGTTTACTGCTGTTCCTTGTGAATATTCATAAGACAGTGTCAGATTTTTTTAATGAGTGTTGCTCATGAATTTTATCCATTTTTTTGCTGTTTGCCAATATAAGCAGATAAATTGAGGATGGCAAGGTTCAGAATTTTACTCTGCATGTATTTGGTTTTTTGCTAAGTCCCTTTGTGATTTTTAATAAGTTTGATTTTCTTTCAAAAATATGTTCCAAGATGCTGTTTATAAAAAAATTAAACAAAAGCCTGTCTTGGCAAGCATTGCCACACTGGTCTCTCAAATGAACATGTGAAAACAAACCAGAAATGGCCAGAAGGAAAAAAAAGTGGCTGCTTCCAAGAGCCTGTGGGGTAGTTTTCTGAAGAATCAAGAAGAAAAATCTCCTAACCAGGTAGCACTTGTGCTTCATGGCGAGAGACTAAAACCTGAGAAGTTATTCTTTCCAGCGCTGATTCTGCTCTAACAAAAAGTGCTATGTCCCATGAGTGGGATCCTGTGCTGGCACTGAAATTTCCAACTGGAAGGTGGAGAACACCACTGGAGGTGGCTCTGAGGTTGCGAGCATCAGAAGAGCAAAATGAGAGCAGTGTGAAGGAAGAGCGCTCTGCCCGACCTGCTCGTCGGGATCTCGGTGGGCGATTACAGGGTTTCCCTGTGCTGGGGCACAGCAGACATCACCAAACACTCATTCCTGAGTCCCACTGGAGAGCTAGAAGATGACAAACAGTGTGCTGCCCACATCTACTGTTGGGTTTGCGTTCATGATCAGGCCGTGGCAACATTGGTGTTCCAGCCACAGGGAAACAGTATACACAGATGGGAAGAAAATGTACCATTTCAGATAGCTGCTGCTTTGAACCATTTCATTACATAGCTCATATAGCAATTAGCACTATTACAGCCTGAAGGAATAACTGACCTTATGAAGGAAAATTGGCTTTTATACCAGAAAGCGTTAACCAAGGCCTTGACTTTTGTAAATGCACGTGCACATACCTTCCTCCACTCTGCAAGGGCACAGACAAAGAGGAACCAGAGATGCATCTGGAAAGGTGTATACATTGGATCACAAATTACAGCAGAATTTGCAGAGACTGCCACGTGCTCTAATTAGTGAACTGCTGTAATTAGTGAACTGGCTTTTGGTATCTGAAGCTTTACCAAGCAATTTTTGCACTGCAAGGGTTATCAAGCATTGGAACAGGCTGCCCAGGGAAGTGGATGAGGCACCATTCCTGGAGGTATTTAAAAGTCGGGTAGACACAGTGCTTAGAGATATGGCTTAGTGATGGTTTTTGTCAGAGTTAGGTTGATGGTTGGACTAGATGATCTGAAAGGTCCCTTCCAATCTAGGCGATTCTGTGATTCTATAGTAGCTGGTAAAGAGAAGAAATAGCAGCTGGCAGAGAAGGAAGGGAGAGGCTTTTACTGTGAAGAATGTTGAGAACAGGGCAAAATTTTGGCCTGGAAGCCCTGGGGACACATGCCCAGCCAAGCCCCATGCTCTGAGATGCGCTGTAGTCTCCCCCTGACATCCCCCCCTTATCACAAGGTAAGGGGATGCCATGCTGCAAGGTTTGGTCAAACAGAGGTTTGGTCAGCCAGAACAGAGCAGCACCCTTTCTTTGAGCTTGTGACAGAACGGAGTAGACCAGTGGCAGGCAGAAACGTAACTGGAGGGAGTGTGGAAAGTGATGGCAGGAGAATTTAGCTTGTGGGAGCCCTATACACCGTACTGTGGAGGCTGGTGTGCAGTGACAGCTGGTGACTATTGATGGGTAGGACATGAAAGAAGGCGAGATCCTTGCCACATCCAGATGTGTAGACAGCTTGAGAGATAGATGGTGTATACGAGTCCACTTGTCGCACGTCCAGTGATGATCAGCAGCTACTCTGGAGGAAAAACGACAGCAGTGGTGGTGAGTGGAGAACCACAGGGGCTGCAGAAAGCACTCGTACCACAGACAAGCCATTAGGCATTGCCACAGGGGTCTGACTCATCCTGCAGCGCTGCTTCCCGAGACTGCCAGAGAGCAGCGCTCGCTCGTTCAGAGTGCTGCTGTTGTCCTGCTCAGCCTTTGACTCATTCCAGCAGTTGTCAGGAACTTCTTCAGCTGCTCATCAGAGACTGAAATCCCATGGTTGCTATTCTCAGGGAAATTCCTGAATTATGTGTTAGAAACATTAAAGACAGCATTGCCCCCACAAGTGGATTATTTCTTGGAAACAGGTCAGACCATGGGTGTAAGAAACCGAGAAACAGCAGTTTTTGAAGACAAACAATGATGAGGTAGTTCATCCTTGTTTTCTGTAATATTACAGAGCCGTATTATTAGTCAAGTAGGCTGGTACTGGTATATCCATCATCCAGCTGTCTCTCAAGTGTACTGGAGAAGTGTCCTGCTCACTTTAGGGGTGCGTTACCAAAACTTTCTCCATCCCTGCCCCAGAATTACCTCTGTGTGCACCCTGTGCCTTTAGGACTGTATAAACAGGCTGCGTAAAAGGCCTCCTGCATTGTCCAGTGTTATGTCTCTGCCACTGAGTGATTTTTCCATAAAGCTCATGTTGTTTTATCTGGTACTGTCTGATTTTAAATTGTGGAATAGTGCTGAAATCACAAAATGGAGCTTTCATTGCTTCTTTCTGAAAAGTTTTCTGCCTTCATTTTTGCACATCTGGTCTCTGTAGCCAAGCCAATGGTGTGATTTGTCTTGCCATCCCCACTGGAGATATATCAGGCAGGATTTGCCTCCAAGCTGATTCTTTACACCTTTCAGGTGCTTTGTACCCTGTTATCTACGATGTAGATGACATTCTAAATTCTCCATTTTTAGAGCAACGCTTTCCCCTGGACAAGTGGCTTTTTACTTTTTCTCAGCAGCGACCTTTCCTCCAGGTTTAAGTCTAAATCAAAATTAAGATGTCTTAGTGTCTTTGGCAGACTGAGCTCAACCGAAAAAAAAAAAGGGTTGTCTTTATGTGATGGTTTTCAAGTCTGAAAAGCAAGAGCGTCGTTAGAAATGTGCTGCTAGCACTTGCGCATTGTAGCAAACCCCCAACAAAACAAAAAAAAATAATATTTCTTTTAAGGAAATACGTTTAGATGCTTGCTTTGCATTCACACAATGATGAGTTAGCTGTATGCTCTTGGCTGCTGCATCTTCCCAGCTCCTGCGAGGCCGTTGCCTAAGCAGGCATGTATTTGCCTTACCCTGAGGTTTCAGATCAAGGTAACAACTGTATGTGAGCAGCAGCAAACTCCTGGCAAGAGACAGGTGGTAAAGTGTTCATTGCCTTTCTGTCCAGCCGTCTCTCCCTATTTGAGGAGAAGGCTATTACAGCATCGGTGTCCTGTCTGCACACAATATACTGCACTGCAGGGAAAGTTGGTTGGTGTGGTGTCAGTCACTGCTTCGCTTATTTATCCTCTGAGATGCTGAATTGTCACAGCCTGTTGTCTGTCAAAAAGCTCTGTCTTCAGTCTCGTCTTAAAGACTCCACACCTAGACCTGATTAGAGCAAACTCTAGGTATTTACTTTATGGAGTGGTGCCTATGACATTTCCTACAATAATCAGTGAACAGAGATTCTTTCCATAGCAACCACACAGCAGTGATGCTTTTCTTTCTGATCTCCTGCAGCTGTTGGATGAAATGGTATCATCAACCTTTCATTTATTCTTTTACCATACAATATTGCCTTCAGAATTAAGACCTTAATATTTTTGTATGTCAATATTGCCTTCAGAATTAAGACCTTAATATATTTGTATGTCATGTTGTCCCATATAGGAAGTCATTCATATATATTATGTCTAACATCACTTTATCAGAGGAAGAAATCGTAGAAATGCAATTCAACGTAATGATTAAACACTTAACTTTTCTTTGTTTTGTATAACTACAACATCCATTTCTCAGTATCATCAATACTTTACTTTGCCACTGTGATTGCTGTCCGCTATTTGCTTGCTGTATTTTTAACATTTTAGCATTTATTATAAATTTGAAAGATCTACAGAGGTCATAAAGTGTGAAAAAAATGCCTAAAATCAGATCCAATTTTATTTCATTCTGTGCGTTTATTGCTGTCATTGTTAACTGACATTCTCTTAGCTCACTGTACTCTTCCCATAATCTAATCTATCCTGAAGAGGCGGACAGCAGAGTATGAAGTGATTATAAGGATCTTCAAGTGTCTTCAAGGATTTTCTGTACTTGGACTGCAAAAGCATTTTGATGTGTTGTTGAAAGAATAGGCACAATAAATCCCATCGTTCCAGTTCCTAGAACACCACCTATTAATAAGGAACAATCTGGAGGGCAAAGAACATGATACAAATTCATCACAAGTGGACTCAGAAATAATCCTACTGGTTTTGACTGCGTTGCCTGGCATCACAGCGGCTCTGAATTTCAACCCCTTGCTGCAAGTCACATATGGTTAGTTCTCCTTCTGTGCCTGGAGAACATAGATTTTTCTCATTGTGAAGTTTTGCTCTTACCAATGCAATGCAGTGCATCCTGCTATTCCGCATTTTTTACTATTTGGTAAAAATATATTACACCTGCAGCTGTGTGCAGCTAAAAAGGCATCATTTTTTGGACTGAAACACATTCTTATCAGCTTGAAGGCCACTGTCTGTATGTTACCTCACTATTTTGTTTTTCAAAAGACTCTGGACTGGAATTGTACAAGCCAAGTTTGGCGTTTTCAAATGTTTGAGATATTAAAGAGCAGCAAGGGATTATATTGCTAATGCCAGCTCACTCCTACTGCAGCTGGCTTGCACATTAGACGGAGATCTTCCCTTTCTACTCTAATGGTCTGAAAAGTGTTCAGCCCCCGACCGTGGGCGTGGGTAGCTGCTAACTACTCTGGGGACTTTACTGGTTTGTTTTTCATTAGACTGGTGCCGTTCTAAGCTAAGCCTGGCCACTTCACTTGTCCAGTTGCTTTTCCATCCTGCTGACAGACCCTGCTCGTGTTGTTTTGCCTGACATAAACCCGTCTGGCTTCCCTAATGTAATCCGTTCACTCAGCTAATTCACGGGTTGTTTATTATGGACCCCATCCAACACCCACTGAAGGCAATGCAACCTTCAGCTGCCTCGGCAGCTGTTGGACCAGGCCTATAAAACAGGGACTTTTTTCCTATTTTCAGGATATTAAGAGCTTGGATTACTTAAAAACTGCACAGTACTTTTAGATCAGGAGAAAAGGAGGAAAGGCGATAGAAAAAAATTACCTTTCATGTGGCGTCTTCTGCTTTCCAAGTGTTTTGGAGGCACTTTGGAAGAAAAGACATCATTTGGATCACGGTAGTCACCCAGGTGCCTGAAATGGTCAGGAGATGAAGAGGCTCCCATCAGGCAGGACTCCTCACCCCCTTTCAGCCCCCTCTGTGAACAGGGGAGCCTGTTCTCCATCAACTGTGTAGGCAACGAGTTTAGACTAGGCATCTAGTTACCAGACAGACGTCAGGGGATCCTGTGGAGACACAGAAAGATCTAGGATGGATCCCACCATTTTACCCTTGAGGAATAAAGCTTTTTGGTCGTTCTGGTCCAAGAACACAGGAGATTAAGGAGTCAGTCTCTACCTGCCTTGGGGAGTCCAAATTCACCTTGGGGAGAAGGGGAGCTTCTCACCACAGGAAACAATTAACATCGACCCAGGGGAGCTTTAATTTCTTCTTCCCGGTGCAAAATAGAAGAGACAGTAGATTAGCTTCAAATGGTGGTACACTTCTCACTAGCTGCTTCTGACATGTAATGACACTGTATTATTCTTCATTTTTAAAAAGTATTATCTTGGTCTGGAAAGGACATTTTATTGAATGCTTGTTAACCACTCCAGACACCATTCATAAATCCATCTCTCTGGCCCAGAGACTCCATTCTGACAACAGTGTGGGAGTCCTATACAAATTATTTTGCAATTCTACTTAAGTTATCCATACATCAGATTTCAGTTGTGACTGTCATTCGCGTGGCAAATTCTCAGGCAGGTTTCTATCGATAGAGAATAGCTTCCCACAATTCAGCAATAATGCTAAGCTTCCAGTAAAACTGATGATGTTGCCTTTTGGAGCGAACACAGTCAGGCTCCAAAACTTAAAACCCAAAGGGCATCAGTCATTAGTAAATCTGCTGCATAATGTGATATGTAGAAACTTGCCTTAAATAAAATATAATTAAGGTGATTTAACCTTATTAAGATTTAACCTTATTAACCTTAAGAAGCTGTATCCAATGATATTTCTTAATGGTTAATTTAAGGGAAATGAGTTTCCAATTTTGCTGTCAGAGTACTTTTTTTTTCCTCCTTTTTTTTTTTGAAGAGTTTTTTTTCAAAGACCTGTGACCACCCAGATTACTGTTACTTAGTAATAGATCCAATTTCTGACTACAAGGAGAATTAAAAAACACAGTAATAGTTTGGGGTGGGGGAATCCACCTTTGATAACATCTTTTCAGATTCTATTTGCAATTTGAACTAAAATGGGAATTGGTCCATGCCAAACTAGATGCAAATTCTGAGTTGCTCTGTTTGATTCTGGCTATAAAGATATATCTAGAAGGGCTTTGGAGCTCCTGGTTTCAGTGTACACTGCAGATGCACCTTGATCCCATTTTGGAGCAAGCCCAAGTGAACACAGCCCTTTGTAGCAACCTGGTTTCCACCAGAGGTACCAAAAAATGTATCTCATTCAGGTCAAGTCCTTGAGACAGTTGGGTGACGGGGATGGAGAGCGTGCTGCAAGACACAGCTATTGGTCAGCTATACCTTGCAACATCCATTGCTTATCTCCTGATTTCAAAGGCAAAGTAGGATGGCAGTAAATTCAACATAATTACAGTTCTCCAGACCGTGAAAAGACAACGTAATCAACACATAGATTAGGCTTGTTAATTTTTTCAGAGTATACTTGTAGTAGTGCACACTGCCCCGAAGTTTCAGTTGACTCCTAAGAGTGAACCGTCATCAGAAAACTCAGAATCCGGCACTGTGTTCTTCTACAGCCTCCAAGCTAATAGATTTCAAGTAATAATAACAATAGTAGTAATAATAATAATTCATATGTGTTTGTTTTTCCTCTGCAGTTAATATTTTGACACCAATATGGGAAAGCAAAACAGCAAACTACGCCCTGAAGTCATGCAAGATTTGCTAGAAAGTACAGACTTTACAGAACATGAGATCCAGGAGTGGTACAAAGGCTTCTTGAGAGACTGTCCAAGCGGACATTTATCTATGGAGGAGTTTAAAAAAATATATGGGAACTTTTTCCCTTATGGGGACGCTTCTAAGTTTGCGGAACATGTATTCCGCACTTTTGACGCCAACGGAGACGGAACAATAGATTTCAGAGAATTCATCATAGCCTTGAGTGTAACGTCAAGAGGTAAACTGGAGCAAAAGCTGAAGTGGGCATTCAGCATGTACGACCTCGACGGGAACGGCTACATCAGTAAGTCAGAGATGCTGGAAATCGTGCAGGTATGTGCTGCTCAGAGGCATCCCTCAGCCTCCCTCCTTCCAAGCAAATTATGTTGCAATGAGACCCTGAATTAAAAACTCTGGCAGCATTTGGGGGTTTAAGTTCTTGGTTCTTGAAGATAAAATGTTATTTCATTTGGCAAAGATCACGTCACAATTCAAACTACAGCATTTGATACCCATTGCAGGTTTTTTCTGAGCAACACGCTGCGTGGGAAGGTCTCCTTTGGGAGTTCTGTCGGGCAGGAGCACAGCAACTAACCTTCTGATAAATGTGACTCTGTCCTCTGGGAAAGCACTGTCAATTAATTACAATTAATTACAGTTGGACCAAGTAGGTATCTTAGATCAACCAGGTAGTGTACTTTTAAGGAAGGCAGGCTCCCTCTACAATAACAAACAAATCATGTTGTTATGGAGAACCAGCTCACATATTTTCAGTTTAGGGTTTTTTCAATTCCAGCAAGATCTGCATACTTAGTGTCGTATTAGCTGTCTTCATATTAAGTTGCCAGTACAGAGAAACCTTATCTGGGCAGACAAAGATTCCATACACAGCTTCTTTGGATGCATTTTCATGTGGTGTTAGTAGGAGTCCCACCTCACTTTGGCTTCCTCTAACATGTTTTTACCCTTGAGGCACATCACTCTACTGAAAGCTTTAAAACATTTTTGATATGGGGGTATATTTACACAGCTTGAGCCTGTATAATGCAGCACTGTTTAAAAAAAAAAAAAAAAAAGCCTGTTATCTAGATCCTTTCTTTCCATGGAAATTTTGAAATGCTAACTATGTGCTGTATTATTCAGATTTGTATTTGTGCTGGAAATCAAAGGAAAGGAATGCACACAAATTACAGGCTGTGATGGCAAACTGCATGTATGGAGTCAGCCTAACGCCTGGTGCCCTTGGCTTTCCACCAGGGCTCTTCTCATGCCCTGCGGACAGTCACTAACACCAGCACCTGCAGTGCTTCAGCAAGACCAGATACAAAGCAAATGTGGGGATGTTGTGTTGTCTTTCACTAATTCTGTTTTGTGTTCCTGTGTCTGAGTTAAAGAGCAGGATTGCATTCAGGCGCAGAGACCTCCCTGTCTCCGTGCCATGACAAACCCCATGGAATATTTGCATTAGAAGGTACTCTGTTCCTTACATATCTTCCTCTCCCCCAGGCAGGGTAAACAGGCTATCAATTATTGTTTTCTTAGCTGTATTTCTCCTCATGAGAAAACAAAGAGAATCCTGAAAGAACCAACAAAGTACAAAGCAAACACAAGGAGCAAAACCTGAGCAAGCGCCTGCTCCTCAGGAGGAGGAGAGGCCCCAGGGACAGCAGGACCACGTGCTGCTGTCAAGGAGCCGGGGAAGGACTCAGTGCTGAACAGACACCCCCCCAGACCAGAAGTTTTACAAACATGGAGGACAATGCCACAAATATGTTCATATCAAATTTAATGGAAACATCGGTGACTGGATTCTCTGTAGCAAGCCAAGCGAGGACCAGCAAAACTGGCATCTTCTTCCAGTTACCCCAGATCTGCTCACCAGGGTGATTAGAGGCTGAAGTGCTCTGGCTCCTCTTCGCAGTCCTGCTGGTGCCAAATCGTAACATCGCCCTTTACAACCATGATGCTATCGTCAAACAAAACTGCAGCTTAGGCATCCGTGTAGGGCGACATTCTGCCAATTTGTACATCCAACCCAGAGCGACACTTGGCGTCAGCCTGGCACTCCAGCCCTCCACTTCTTGGGAGGTTCGGCTCTCTCCTCTTTCCAGATCACACCTGAAACTCCACCGAGTGATGCTTTCTCTCACTTACTCTCACCCCACATTTTAAGGGACCACACAAAAATTGATAATGGAAGTAAACAGCCTAATAAGCCTGAGCAAGAGTCTTTTCTGCACCGTGGACCATGGGTGGTTTTACAGTCAGGAATGCTGCCCTTTCTGTGATGGAGCTTCCCGTGAGGCAATGTGCTTGTAGTTATCACCTTGTTCTCTACTTCCAGCTTTTTATGGTCGCAGTGCGCTCCCTGTATAGCACTGGTCACCCATAGCTCCTCCCCGTGGGGTAGGGTTTGGTGCGTAGTCTCTGGAAGCGTGTTCGGCTGATATGTGAAAATGAAGTAGATGAGCACATTTTCTTGCTTCATTGAGAGACTGCTTTGATGTGGAGTGATTAGACATATAAAAAACCAGCTAACAACTATCACTTTCATTTATGAAAGATGATTATTTTTTAATATGGAAAGACAGGATTCCGTATCAAATATCTTCCTGGGGGCCCTCAGCCATCACAATCTTTCTGATAGTGAAAAACAGAAGTCTGTAATATCTCTGATATATGTCTCAGAGGAACCTATTACAAGTCCCTTATCTAGCACACATTTGCATATTGATATAGCAGGATTTATTATGTTTTCATCGGGATTTTTGCATGAGACAATACATCAAAATGAACACTAAAGGAAAGACTAAAAAAAGTCAAAAAAACGAAAGGTCTTAGTTTCACATAAAGATACTGCCCCTATTACTGTGGGATTATTGTATTTTAAATAACACAAGGGCAAGGCACGCTTTTCTTCTTTTTCAGTCTGCTTTTCTTTGTGCCGTGAAAGTCCTCTCTCCGTAGTGATTTTCACTGTTACGCTGATGGTTACGCACATTTCCTTTCTCATGCTCTGGCCTAATCTAACAGGGCTGCAGGCAGCGCGGGCACTGCAGTCTTGGTCAACATTGCAAGAAGTGCTTGCAGTAACAGCGGTGGCAGCAGCAGCACTTGAATAGCAGAGCTACTGGTTAAGATGGCTCATGTCCCACGGGAGCCCTCATAACTGGCCAGCTGCCAAAGAGATGAAGGTGAATGGTCCGTAACAGCTTTTTAAAGCCTGTTTTCTCTGCAAAGTGATGGGCTAGAGAGCAAAGTGCCTACATTCCCTTAAGCTCTGTTTACCATAGTGCTGTTAACCATGTACGCATAGTCTATCACATTTTCACCATGCCTGCCCACAAGCTTCCCATAGACAAGCCTCCAAAAAGCCCTGCTTAGAGACACACATGAGCCCTCTGCATGGAGCTGGATGCACAGTTTAAAGGATCACATAACTTGGAGGACTTCAGTGGTGGACTGGTGATTGCAAAGCCTAATGAAAGAAGGTCCATGGGAGACTGATACACTGACCAGGCATAGCACGTCTGCAAAGTAGTGTGGGAAGATGCTTTATAGCCTGCCCTGTTGACAGACCACAACCTCTCAGACTCTCCTGCTCTAGAAATGCTTTTCATATCTCACATATGTTTACCTATAATCTAAATAGCCCAGTCCACTCAAAAATAGCTGAGAACAAGATAGAAGATTTGTGTTTGTTTCCCTTGCTGAAATGGGACATATTTGGCGAGAGTCTCTTAAAAATAAGACTTCAAATAAGACATGGAAACCTTGTTCTAAGGGTACATTTTTTAACTGTGTGGAGTCATAAGATATCTTAAGAATAAGGTATCTTAAGAATACTGAGCCGAGAGATGAGAATAACACCTCCAGTTTAATACAAGTAGAGCTCTTGGGTTTCACTTGCTGGGCTAGCTCATTTGTAAGCCAGGAAGAAACAGAAGCTGATATGGAGAGAAGCAGAAGCTGATATAGCTCTCAGTAAAGACAGTGTCAAAAATCCCCATGGGATTGAGAGGAAAGGAATTTTTTTCAGGCTGGTTATTCACTTCATGAGATTTTTAGCGGTCAAAATTTATTTCAACAGAGTAAAAAGTATTGCCTCAAAATTTGTGCTGTCATTGCTGCCTTCACAGCAAGGAGCTCTTTGACACTTTGCCGAATATAGGAGGAAAGTGCAGCCCTCACCAGGGATTCTGGCCCCAGTGCAGCAGGGACAGTCAGCAGCGGGGCGCAAAACCTGTGTGAATGGGCAAAGGGCTCAGCCATCCTCATCCACACGGCAGGTGGAAAGTCAAAGGGGAGAGCTCTGCGGGGAACCAGCCAGTTCAGATGAAGCTGGAGCCTGCGCTCGCTCCAGTGATGCACACAGGGCTCTGGAGGCACAGTTTCTTGGTGGTGTTGAGGGGCACCAGGGAGCTGTAAGGAGCCCTCCTGACAGAATTCCACCTGCGAAGGCTGCCCTGACTCAGGTGGCTACTGATAGATAACCACCTCCAAACCTTCTCCTGCTGAGTGCCGCCGATGGCTTTCAGCCCAAGTGCTGTGGGGCTGAGGAGTTGTACTCCACGTGGAGTGGAGCCCCAGCAACCTTTCAGTCCCAGGTTACAGCCCAGGGATAGTACAGCCCAGCTCCACCTAATTATTGCATGAAACCAGCTTCCTTTGAACGCTTGCTCTTTCAAACATGCAATAAAGACCCCTGTGTAGCTGCGCTGAATTAATACGGGGCAAGTCTCAAGATTCTTAATCAGCTTTAGCTGGCTTTTACTTTGGGAAAGCTTCCCACTGAACTTCTGAGTAAGGACATAAGAATTTGTCCAGAGTAACCATTTTCAGCATGAAAGGAACGCTTACTATGTTATTCCCATCTGGCTTTCCTAGAATATCTCATCTGTTATTCCCTTCACACGCCTCTGTGAAAAGGACCCTGTAGGATGAAGTCATCTTGAAGTGCCTTTTTTTTTTTTTT
>VYZM01022309.1:244566-330230 GCA_013398915.1 Dromas ardeola | reverse complement strand
TTTTTTTTTTTTTTGTGCTAAAAATCTGCATATTCTTACTATGGTTACTTTAATCAGAGTAAACACGCCTGCACTCCCGGTCCGGGGCATTCCTCCCACACTTTCAATACAGATTCTCTGCTTTGCCATCCTCTCACCCAGAGTGGAGGAATGACCCCTCCACCTCTCTTCCTACCCCAGACAAAAGCCAGACAGCTTAAGATGCTTGAACATTGGCAGATTTATAAGCCTCATCTCTGCTCTGACCTCTGCGAGTCTTGCATGCTGATGAGGATGAGGAAGGTGTAAATTCTTACTGTCCATCCTCTCCTTTTTTTCTTTTTCTTCCCCTATTCCTTCCTTCCCCCAGCTCCCTTATTCCTATGTTCTTGTGCTTGCGTGATCATCCCTTCTTCTGTTCTCCTGGTTATCAGAGGATCAGGTTGTGTGAACAGCATCCCTGCCTGTACGGAGGCTCTGCCCAATGCTCTGTCACCCCAGCCCTCTTGGAAGCCTTTGGGCATTCCTGCAGTGCAAATCATGGTGACAATGATTAAAAGGGTGCCCACCCCTTTCCTATTCAGCCAGCAGCTGTTCACGCTGAAATGTTCTCCTCTGTTCACCTGCTCGGGTCCATAGACAGGGCTACCGATTTACCAGAGGGGAGACCAGGAAATCCATGGCCACGGTGTTGGTGACATAACTGAGGGAGCAGATGTTTGACTGCACAGAGCATAAGCAATGGATAATTAATTAAACACACAAATGCCTTTCTCAGTGTGTAACTCTTTGAGTTCTTTAAAATCCAGGAGATGTGAAAGGTGAGCTGCTGACAGAGAAGAAATCCACAAGATGGACGAGGAAGGGGGTGCTCCCTAGTCTGAGTGTAAAATGTCTGTGCTGCTTAGCGGCATCCTCCAGCTGGTGAATCTCTGCTGTCACGTTCCTGGAGCCGTCCCTTGGGAACCCTGGGCCAGATGACGGAAGCACGCTAGGCAGAGTGCCTTCGGGAATGGGAAAAGGGGAGAGGGGAGATCCAGTGAGCGATCTTGGGCTTGAGCCAAGGACCCTCCTCCCAGAGCAGGAAGAAGCAGAGAACAAATAGCTAAAGCAATCACATCTGCACCGAGTTATCGACTGACCGCTGCAGGCACTGTCTCGGGGGGGAAACAAGAATTTGAATCTGCAGAAGAAGGCAATCCGCATCTACGGAGCAGGGCTGGAGGGCAGAGTGACCGCCCCGTGCAGCGCCCGCCAGCCGGAGGCCAACGAGCTGCAACGGGAGGCAGAAGGAGCTGGTCAGACCAGGGCAACACTGCCGTGGGTGGGGATGTGCTGCCTCTCCAAACGGCCGGGAGGGTCCCCCGAGGCCACCACCCCACAGACGTCTGGCTGACACGGCTCTCCCAGTTGTGTGGCACCGTAAAGATATCTGGCACACTGACACTGCACGCTCACATTTGCAGGCAACGTTTGGGTAACCGTTTCAGAGACAGCTACTCATCCTCGTTTTAAAATTAACTTTACCTCTCTTTCGGGGTGGCTAATACCACATGTGACTAATGGATTTATCTGTGCAGAGAATAGCTATGGGTGGCACCAGTGCCGTGTGGGACCAGAACACCTGCTCTCCATGGAACAAATTGTGAATGGGTTTTTTAGCTGTGTACACACACCAATCCCCAAGGAAAAGGCCACTGTGTTGCTGGTCAAGTCTTCATTATCCGTGAGACATGGCAAATGCCAGGAGTGAGTCACTGCCTGCCCCGCGGGCAGGATGCTGACCAAGGCTGGAGAGAAAGGAGATGGGGGAAGCAAAGGCAGGGGGTGAGGATGAAGCCTGGGTGGCTGAAGCATGGAGGCACACCACAGCACGGGAGAAGACCCCAGTGGTCTTACCATTTCCCCAGGCACCAGGAGCTGCCAGGGCCTAACGCGCTGTACAAGTGATAAATTCATCTGAAGACGGTTTTAATAAGGAAAATTGTAACCTCGGTCCAAACTCAGATTGTGTTCGACCGTGACTAAATAAGGAAACACAGTATTTAATAAATGAGAATCCCGCTGAAGAGGGCAGCTGCATGCACTGGTGCCACCCAATTCCCTTCATCATCCGGACAGCAGGTCCCAGCTGATGTTCCTGGGATATTTTCTGCCTATTTTTGTCATCAGCAGACAATCATACTCCTGCATTAAGATAATGCATTTCTTACCAGCTCTTTGCTCCTATCATATCACACAGGCAATCTATAAGATGGTTTCTTCTGTAATGAAGATGCCGGAAGACGAGTCAACACCAGAGAAGAGGACAGAAAAGATCTTCCGCCAGATGGACACCAACCGTGATGGTAGGCACCCTCCAGGCGCCAGGACGGACGCCTCTGCCCCCGTGCTGGGTGGTTGGGGTGTCATGCCCACATGGGACAACTCATCAAACCCACCACTCCTCCTTCACCCACCCAGGCAAAACCACCACATCCAGTCAGTGGGGTGCAGACATGCAGGGCTTTTCCTTGTGGGATTGCTTTCCCAGTGATTTTCCTTGGGCTCCCCCAGCTTCCCTCCACTGTGCTTTTCCAGAGGCTTGGCAGGTGTGCTGTGACCCACCATGTGTGCTAAGCGAATGTGTTTCTTTTCTAGGAAAGCTCTCTCTGGAAGAGTTCATCCGAGGCGCCAAGAGCGATCCATCCATAGTCCGTCTCCTGCAGTGTGATCCCAGCAGCGCCGGGCAATTCTGAACCCGTTCTTTGGATGAATTGTGTATCTGCTTTTTTTTTTTTCCTTGCCAAACAACATTCATGGTAGTGTTGCCTCTGTATGGCCAATTATGCCTTCTTTTGTGGCATCTTATAGCTTCTTTTGTTGTGGATTAATTATAAGAATGCTGAATTGCTCTTAACAATTTGTCCAGAGCATGGGCAGTACTGTTTTAAACAGATATTGTGGTGGTATTATTGTTTTAAAGATTTCATTTTGTTTTTTGTTTTAACATGTCTGTTTTGGAAAGTACGCATTGAGAAGGAGGAAACCAGCAACAAAACCCTTGGCAGCAAGACACACTGACAGATTTTCAGATTGCTGCTTTAGTAGCTGAGTATTCACCCGCAGGACCTAAAAGTGTAGTAAAGATTGAACCAAAGGGGTTGTGATGGGTGGGGTAGGATTCACCTGGAACCTCCTCTCCTGTCCAGGAGGCACCAGTTAAAGTCAAAGACAGGATCGGGAAGAAGTACGAAAGTGCAAAATGGATGCGGGGTGCATCGTCCGCACCCCTGCTCCTACGCCTCACTGTTTCAATGCTGTGAACATTTTCCAGGTTGTGAAGGAGAAGGGAAAAAACAAAGATGGACAGTTTTTCCTAGGTTTACAGTGGTTGATTTCACGTGGCTTTATCTGAAAATTCAGCAATTTGCAACCCTGATCCCCAAATCCACAACTGACGATACCTCTTGCCGTTTGGGATCAGCAAAGGCAGACACAGCTAGGGAAAACTGGGTCTTGACAATGAATTTAAGGGAGATACATGTTGAATGTGAAATTTTCAGGTTAGTAGTAAAGCAGTTTCTACTAAGGAGAGTGGGCATTCACGTGAGGAACTCACGGACACACAGCTCCAGCTGAAGCACATCTGCTGTTCCGAATGCTCTTGCGTAGTATGAAGTTTTGGGGGTGTTTTTGTCTCTCTCCATGTAGCTAATGCAGTTTCTGGGCCTGCCCTTAGGGGAAGGTTGTCATCAAAACTTGTTTTAAACATAAAATTGTAGCATTTATATTTCATTTATTTTAGTAAAAGTCGAAAAATCTGTACTGAAATGAGGAAATGGTACGCTTTATGGTATATTTATATATATAAAAATTAAAACAAAAAAAAGATCAGCTCTTGAGAGAAATGTTGAATGTTTATCTTCTCGCCTAGATGCAGGAGTTCTGAAATTTGCTGCTGCAAAACTTGATCCATTGGTCAAAGTTGTTGTATGGAAAGCCAGTAGACATTCGTGGGATTTCTTAGGGACTTTACAAGCGCTGCTGCAGTGGAAAAACTTTAGCAACAGAAGGCATTATGCTGTCTAAATTGGCATTAATCTGTCATTAGCTAAAGTCTGCTCTGTGATCCCGTTGGAGAGGTACCCATGTAGGCAGTGCACAGCGCTGGGAATTCGTGAGCTCGTTAGAGTAACCTTTGTCTGACAGGCAAGGTTGGCGGTTTGTCAAGTGACCTTGTAGATGCTAATCCCCAGTAGCCTTAATTTAAAATAAACTAAGTGAAATAAGTCTGCTTGGCAAATGATGATTAGCTAAGTACTAATTAGAAGTCATGAAAAAATAGCCGAGTATGAATAATTTTTTGCAGAACACTAGCTGGCGTGTGCAGTAACTGAGAGAAAAAATCCTAGACTTAATTTTCCATGCCATTTGCTTTGCCAGGTGTGAAGTGCAGAGCATATTGAAATGAAATAAAAATAAATTGAAAATAACATTGTTAATCAGTTGTACTAAAATTATTATGAGTAGCTAATTACACTCAGTAAACCTCTTCAGGCACACACCTTTGTCTCAAATGATCGCAGAAATTCAGTTGATGATATATTCCCATTATATTAATCAAAATACCAAGCAGAGGTGTGGAGGGGAAAGTGAGAAAGCAAAAGGGGCCCAACCAACAGACACAAAGAGATTTCAATACCTAATGCTTTTAGCTGTTACAAGCATCACTGGCAAATTTTGCACCAGTTCTTCCAGCTGATAGAAATGTTCTGTCTCTGTTTCTCCCTACTCTTCATTAGACATCCTGTGCACAAATCTAAACCTTCAAAGGAGAGTCTGTGCCTACTTTCTTCAAGGTAATTTTCTGCTTTACCTGGAGAGGTTCTGGCCCTCTCTCCCATATCCATCATCTCATGTATATTCAAGTCCATGTTCCCTCTTGAGTGCTTTGAGGGTTGTTTTTCAGCAGGATGAGGCTGGCCAGGCTGCTGGGGATGGCAGCAGGAAGGTCAGTGGACACGCACTGATCAACACCCCCGCGGTCAGACGGGAACGACCAGTCCCGCTGCCCCAGCCACCCCTGGCGTGCTCCATCACCACCCCTGGGCAGGCAGGACGAGGTGACGCTAGAGGAACCCTGCTGAACTTCTAACCTACCGGCTCAGTGCAGGCACCCGCATCCAAAGCGGTCCAGCCCTACAGGAGCTGGCATTTACTGAAGGTAAACTTGGATACCTTCTCCAGTTCCATCTTCTTCTTAACGTTGTGAAAGCAGTTGCATGTGACAGAAGCTTTTAAAACCTTGCCTTTTATTGGAGCGACTGCATTCCATCTCTTTTTAGTTTTATAAGATATTTCTGGCCCAGAACCTAATCTCTCAGTCTGTTTTTGCTCAGTAGTTTTAGGGCCAGGCTTGCTTCACGTGTCAATACTGTACCACACGTGTTTGAAAACAGAACTTGCGATATGACCCCAGGCCAGCGGAGATGTAATTCTTTCCACAGTTCACAAAATCTGGAAGAATAAGAATTAGCCCACAGCTGCAGAGGAGGTAGCTGGAGATAAGACTATTGTATAAACATTTACAGAGTGAACTAAGGTTATTCTGTTACCTGACTACCACTGACGATGGGTATTGTTTTAAATTATTAACTATCCGTTTCTCTCTCTGCCTCTGCATGTACTTTAAAAGTGATCCATAGCTGGAGTTGTGATAGGAGCATCTGCAGACCTCAGATCAGCAGGACAGCAGTGGAGTGCTGCGCCTCGGATTGGAATTTTCTGCTTTGCTGCCGTTGGCATTTGCAATCCTAACTGCCTTCATAAACTTTTTGAAGACAAAATGAGCTCTCCTGTCTAAAATAGGACAGCAAGTTAGACACTTTGAAGCGATCCTTTAGCAATATTTCTGTATAGGAAGGATGGCAGACGGCACATACTATTTCACATCACCTCTCGGTTTTGTAGATGCATTCTCCAGTGTTAGTTGCATGTGAAAGAGGTAACCTTCACTCACGTGTTGTCCAAATGAATTAATGAGTGCACCCCGCATGTAGACTGAATCCACAGAAAACGCCAGTCCCATTTACCCGGCATTCCCAGTCAGCTTGCCAAACTCTAGGCCAGAAGAAGTGAAGCAAGGACCATGGCTTGTGCGGTCTGCAGCAGCCTGTCATTTTAGGGTGCTTTGGGAAGGGAAACGGGAACACAGCCCTTGTAAAACCAGCATACATGTGTTTTGGTGAACACTTATGGTTTGAGAGGGACTGAAGAAAGATCTATGCTTCAACATGATTTGAAGGCCTGTGAGTTCACAGCAGTGCATGTTCCTGAGGTACGCGGAGCTGTGCTCTTCCTCTTGCTGTTCTCAGGAGCCTGTAGGATTTTTACCTTATTGTTGGGTCATTTTGCCCTTTGTTTTTCTCTGTTTTAAAACATGACCTCCACGTTTTCTAGACACTGCTGCTTAAAACAGTAAGCCAGAAGTGTGTAACTTCTGTATCTGGACGAGGTCTATGTGCAGAAGTGTTGCGTGCTGGCACAAGAAGGGTTCACACGTGACCAAGTCCCCACAGTTTAATAGCTGCCCCTGGGGGCTGAGCCCCTGGATTTTCCAGCATGTGCTCTCTTCACCGATGGCAAACGTGTAATAATGCAGCTTAGCTTAATTTTCTTTCACTGCAGAGCAGGCTAAGTCACATTTGCTGTGTGCTAGAAGCACACACATGGGCAGAAACCTCAGCGCAGCTGACTCATGGAAACTTGGTGAACTGTGGTAACTTGACGTTGAGCCCTAATCCGCAGCCTAAGCCGAGTGAGAACATGGCCGTGGCCGTATGTCTCTCAGTACATGTGAACCAGGGAACACGGTGACAACTGGCAGGTCCCTGGGGACACGTGGCGGTGGGGAGGGAATCCCTTGCCTCAGAACGAACACCCTGAGCTCAGCTGTCTCCCTTGTTTTAAAACTCTTTCTTTTGTGTTTTTTTTTTTTTTTAGCAACACTGGTGATGATGCAGCATGATAGCAATATAGCACGGTCAGGATAAAGGAGGCATCCTTCAAAAGAGTTTCCTTTTGAAGCCTAGCGTACGAGCGCCAAGCGAAACAAGCGGAGGGGAGGGCTGGCCAAGACCTCCCCCGAACACCCGCTACGCCAGCACCTCCTCCTGTCTTTCTCACGGTGCTCCCTCGCTTCCCTGTGGTGAGATGGTCCTTGGGCTCAGGAATTAGGTGTCAGGCAACTGGTGTGAGACCAGTGGAGAAGAATGTTTTACCTGCCCTTTGCACAAGCGTTCGGATGCACTCTTTGCTCTGTGTCTTACAGAGCGGGATCTCACGTAGGAGTCTTAAAGTGGGGGGAAGGCGGTTTCCTTGGTATCGCAGGCAGAACTTGTGCTTAGAAATGCAGAGAAACTTGGCAAGCCTCAGACAGCCGAGCAACGCTGGGAGCTGCGTGCGGAGTTTTCCATTGACTGTGCAGTAGACAGATAAGATACAAAGCAGTGATACGTCAGACTCGTGGTGCGATGCGCTCTGAGATAGGGCTAGACCAGAAACGGCACCTTTGAGCTGAGCAGCTCTGCCTGCTGTGCGCTCAGTCAGAGTTGCTGACGAAATACACTTTTAAATACCTTTCGCATGAATATGCAGCTGCAGAAGTAGAATAACTCTGCTCTTTCTTATATATAAGTAACAGAGCTGTTCGCCGTGCCCTGGTTAGAAGCCGAACAAACAGTTCCCAGGAAGAACATGTAGCATTTCTTAAGTGTACCTGAGGGCAAAACGTTACCTGCGGGAGCTTTCTTCCTGGTTGTGGTAGACAAGAAGGGAAAGCTCCATCCAGCTCTCAAAGCCCGGGTGCCATCCTGCAGCCTGGGGAAGGTGAGAAGAACAGCTGTCTTTTAAGCACACGGCGGGAAAAAGCAGCAGGGTTGGTAAATTGTCATTGTCATGGCAGTGACGCTGGAAATCGGGACCATCACTGAGGGGCTCCACAAGCCGCTGGCGTTTGGAGCAGTAGAATGATCAGTCGGATGCAAAGTCAACCTCCTTGTCCCGTGCAGAAACCATCCCTGTCTATCATGGGCGTTTTGGCTAGTAGCACCCCTTATTCCTGCCTGCTTCCAAAAAATCCGTACTGAGAAGTTGTTCCGGGGACGGGATTTTCACAGGAGAAGATATAAAGCTTTTCAGATATACTGTCCATATCTTAACAAGTATGGACAGCTGGAAAGGCCAGATATGAGGGCTTCTTGCAATGTATGGATTTGATCTCCTCATTGCTCCCACAGGTTGTAAGTGTTATTTTAATATGTATAGTTGGGATTAAGCTATCACGTGTAAAATGCTGACTAATGCACAATAAACGAGGCAAAAAAGAGCTTCAGTTGTAGTGAACAATGTGAAAAGCCTAGAGAAATGAAAAACTGTAGGAGACATCCCTGCCTTTAGTTCAGGGTCTGAATTCACAAGGTGAAACTCCCCCTTAGACACAGTCAGCCCAGAATAGCTCCTGTGCGACAGCCCAGTCTGGGACTTCTTCGTCCCCACGTCACCGTGTGCTGAGGCTAGGGACTCGGGGTCCTGCCACAGAGATCGTCATCTGAGTTTCTTCAGCCTGCTGAGTGCTTCCCAGATCCTGAAGCACACGATGGCCACCCTCTCCATTGTGTTCTCTTGCTGTGCAGCTGAGACGTGTCTTAGATCTTCCCCTCTTGTTCTGATCTTATACCAAAGATGTTCTCACCTTCCCAAGTGCTCAGGGTGTCTGGCTCTCCAAGGCTTTGCGCCCACCTCCCGGTTGCCATCCGTTCCCTCTCTGTAAATGAGTAACAAACACCAGCCCTTGACATCTGGAGGAGCCAGGCTTGATGCACGTAGATGGAACATCTTCTGATTTGGTTCCCAGCCTTTGGTCCTCCTGTGTGTACCTTGCCAACCACACTATTTATTTCCTATTATTAAGTAATGGTAGTATTAAACATTTCAAGAACATGTAGAACCTCTGGAACAATGTGGTTTTCGTATATGTGTTTGTTGATGCACTGCAGACTGAACCTGACCGGTGCTTGCTCTCTGCTCCCATGGTTTGTTCCTTGGAGAGCTGACTTCTTCCAGGCAGGAGCACTATCTTCCTATGCATCACCATTCAGTGTGCGGTGCCCTGATGCTGCCTGGAGCACCCAGATGCTGTCAACCAAGAGATAATTTTGGCGCAGGAATGTCAGGCGGAAACTCTTCCTGCCATCTGTCAGAAACACGTGTCAAGGGTGTGACCTCTGGTTTTCTCCTCCCTGGGGATGGGGGGTTCAGCAGTATTCAGGGTTGGCCTCACGTTCCCCCACCAAACGGGATGATAGTGATTAGTAAACCCACCTGAGAAAATCCTCTTAAATTCTAAGCTTCGTTTGTGCTGTTAATTGGCTGCAGTCAGAGGGGAGATTAATGGGTCCTACATGGTTGTTTGGGGGAGAACTCGTGGTTCCTTGCCACCCTGCTTTTTTATTTCCTGTCATTACCTTATTCCCATTTCCAAGGCAACCATATAGTTTTTATTAGCAACTGTGAGAAAAAGAAAAAAACAAAACCAGAGTTTCAATCTGATAAGGATCTAAGGAAGCTCACTGCAGACGTTGTGCTCCATGTTAGTCATATGAATGCTCTAAAAGATCATGTTTCTTTGGTATTTTCTGTTTGATTTCCTGATTCATGTTTTAGTTGTGTTCATGATTTATTTATTTATTTTGGATCCTCTTAGATTCAGCCCTGCCGGTCGTTTAGCTCACATGCTAACAGAAGTCTCAATTATCCCAAGAACAGAGTTGCCTGAGCAATTACTAGCAAGGTGGGCTCACTGTGCCTAGTAAAAATGAAGTGCTTAATTACGTTAGGGGTTATTTTTGTCTGCACATTTGCTGCAAGGAGACAGATTGAGACGCATTTCAATATGCTTATCTCTTCCACTTGCTCACTTCAATTCCGTCCAAGCAGTCTTGTAGTTTTTATTTGTATATTCAGTTCTGTTTCGCTCTTGAACCTGAGGTGACCAATATTGGCCTCTTCTGACGGAACTACTTGATACCTTTTGATTTTTAAATATTGCCGAGTGAATGACATGATGAATGCAAAAGTAAATAGTTATATATTTGTTTGTGTAAATTTGGGCAGATATTTTTGATGCTGTAAAGACTAATAAATTGAGATAAACCATGGCCAAAACCTGAATGGGTCCAAGTGTCCGGTTCCCGTCTAAGTCCATGACCATTCCACAGGGAGAGCTTTCCCATCTCTGCTCCCTCAGGCTGTTTCTACATTGCAGCGTAGAGATACCAAATCTAACTTGAAATAAGCTACCACGGGCAGACTAACTGCAGCAGCACGGAGTTCAGCATATCCTGTGTCTTGGCAAAATTAGATACCTCTCTAGATGAATGCTTTGTAAGCAAACCTACATATCCTAAGGAAGACTTTTACAACTCAGAAAGGAGGGACAACTATGAATTAAATGAATTTGGTCCGCGTAGTTTTCTTATGGCTGTCTAGAATTGCTAGTGTCCTGCGTGTAGTTGCCTGCAGCTATCGTGATGTGTTGATTTTTACCCCCCAATTCTGTTGTAAGCTCATCTGGTGATATTCTGAGTCTCCAGCCAGTTCTCAGCCAGGCAAAGCCCATGGAAAGGACATCTAGAGGAAGGCTGAGGGCAGCTCTCGGGGTTTGTCCCGGGGCTGTAGCACGCTTTGGGAGCGTGTACCCACAGAGCAATGCATTAAACCTACCCGGTAACATGGAAGTAGGTGATGAGGCCGTCGGAGGAGTCGGAGAATTTGGCGGAGGGTTGTGTATGTGTTTTGTGCCCCGCAGCACGCGCACCGTTCCCCTTGCTATTAACTTCCAGTTAGGACTTTTCTTGAACTCTTAGTGTCGGAGTAAAGTTTTCCTATGCTGATAACGTATTTGTATTATGCAACGTACTCAGAAAAAAACCCAGAAGATTATCTCTCGGTGGCTGTCCTCTCCTCTCGAGAAGCTGTTCTCTTCTGTACATATGATATGCAGAATGTATGGGAGTCTTACCAGCGTTGGTTTGCATTTTTAAGACTGTACTAATTAATGTGTGATACTATTGTGTTCTCGTAGTGGCATCTTTGATGTAAGATGTAAAAACTATTTAAAATTACTCTTTTTTTTTTTTTTTGTTATTGTTCAGCTTTTAGAGATAGCACCAAGGACTGCATGTTCACTAGAATCAGCCTTTTTCAAGGGCCGTCGTAGCTGCGCACAGTTTCACCCGGGGCATCGTACCCGCATTCTCATTTTAATAGGGGTCAGTTTTGAGCGGAAACTTAATTCTTCCTGAAAAGTCTAGTTTTCTGTCTTTCCCTCTCTCAGACTCGAGCTTCCCCCTGCCGCGCTGGGTGCCAGTCCTGGCCCCAGGAGGGGACGTGGCTGGGGGGGGTCCCCCGTCAGCACCCGCTGGCTCCAGCCTCAGCCTTCCTTATCCTTGAGGAGGAACGGAAAACCCTGAACGCTTGGTTTTCCTTAAGACTGCTGGCTATACCAGGACAAAACCGATGGGTTCACATTTTTAGACCGTTTGTGCACGTGGCTGTAAAACTAATTAACTAAAATTCCGAGGAATAAAGCAATTAAGGAAAAGAAGAGCCTGAGCGGCAAGTTTGGGGTCACAATCTTATTGGAGCCTAATGTAGCCAGAACTTGGGGTCAGTCCCTAAAAGACAGGACCATTTTGGGGGGGGTCTACATCTCTTGTCGGGTTTGGAGGGGGAAGAGGGGCTCAGATCCAGCCTTTCAGGCAGGACTGTCTTACTCAACAGATTGAGTCTGAGAGAGATGCTTCTCCACATCGTGTCCCAACAGACACGCGGGCCAACAGACAAGACATGCTGCAGCTTAGGAAGTTTTTTCTTTTGGTTTTTTTTTTTTTTTTTCCTTTTTAATGGAGAAAGCAGTTCAAACTGCACCTGGCAAAATGACTGACTTCAAAAGCATGTTTTTCCTTGTTATATAGACACTCACAAAACAGCATTGTGTGGTCAAAAAGGCACATTTGTGGTAGTTTCTTTTTCAGTGCCAAAATATATAAGCAGTATTGTTTGAAGGGAAATAAGAATTTTTTTACTGTATTGTTATTACTGTTGAACAAATATTGTTTTTAAATGTTAGATTTTGAAGACTTTTGTATTGTAAACTGTTTTGTGACATGGTGCTTTTTCATACTGGAATTACCGATTGCACCTAAATATGAATTATTTTGTTTTCTTATATAAATATGTAACCTTGAAAAACTTTGATGAAAACCAATGTGTGGTGGATACCGACAATTCAAACAAACTCTCCTAGTGAAATCCCCTAAATGTTCTTTCCTACTAATAAATATCCTGCTGCAGCTAGCTACGATGTGCTGTGTGCTCTTACTCCCTTCACACCAGAGTCTTCGAGCCCCATGGTCTGGTGGTGAGGAAACCTCGGAGAAGCCTTCGCCTGCTGCACTCGCAGCCCCAGGCCCCTTCATCGCCGCGGGCAAAGGGGCAGCAGCTGGGCAAGCCAATTTGGAGGGCTTAGCAAGGGCTTAAGCCGTGCACGGGCACTGTGCCGGCACGTTGCAGCTGGCCGGGCGCTCCGCTGCTAAGATAGTTTTTTTCTCCAGCGGCTAAAGCCGGCAGCCGGGCACGGGGCGAGATAACGCGGAGTGGTTTATAAAAGCCAAGGTCAGCACAAGGCTGAGAGCTCTGGTCCTCAGCTTGCTTGGCTGATGGAAGCTTTCCCTGCCAGAGATAAACCCAGGTTTAGGGCGTTTTTTCATCCCCAACTGACTGGCACACCATCGGGGGGGCAGGATGTAGGGAGGGACCACGGGTCGGTAGGGTGGTAGCTGTGGTTAGTCGCTCTCAGACATGGCTCATGGGGCTCCTGCCAGCCTCGGCTGGCTCCGGAGGGGGCTGGCTCCTGTGCACGCTCATTAAGCTCCTCAAACTTTTGCCTAGGTTAAATTTGGAGCTGGGATTAGCGCCAGGGTGCTAAAAGTAGTTTAAATCCCGCTGGACGGTAACTGAAACCAGTGCCTATTTCCTCTTGAGATTTAAAAAAAAAGCCCACCCAGCCTATTTGTGGAACCGCACATTAATATGGGCTTGAAACACGTTGGAGCCTGGATGGAGCATCAGTTACATCAGCCAGGTACCCTGTGTGCTCAGTGCACCTTCAAACCGGCTTTATTACATCAGCTTCCAGTGTGACAGCCTCCCTGGGATATATGTTCTCCTCACCCTCCCATTAGGGACATAATACAATTTAGCATTAAGGCGTAAAAAAAGGCAGGGGTGTAAGGAGGTGTTTATTTGCACGGGGATGCTAAAATCTTCCATGTACCACCTTTGCCAGGCCATGCATCTCACTGTGCAAGGCCCAAGGCTTCTGTCCCAGGACAGGGATGCGGATGGGCTCCCAGCGCAGAGCCTGGCTCCAGGTGATGGCCATCACCGGGCACTCGAGCACATGTTGCACCCCGGCAGCCCGGGACTGTCCCTCCCACCCCCTTGGGGAGGAGGGGACCTGAGACCCTGCGGCTCATCGGCTCGTGAGCCCTGGTCTGGCCCCATCTGGGAAGAAGCATGCTCTGGAGTCAATCACTCTTTTCAGCAGCACGAGTCGAGCCGAGAGCTTGGGAAAGTGCAGAAAAACACAGCTTTGCTGCCCCATTGAGTGCCCTAAAGATTCAAGAGCTAGAAGAGGGGTGTTCTGCTCCCCTCTCCGAGGAGAGGGTCAGTTCTTAAAGACCTTGTGAGTGACCTTGCTAAACCCTCCCTCAGCCACGCCAGAAATGTCCCGGCCTTTGTGCACGCTGTGGGTGCAGCCGTTCCCATCAGCTTCTCCTCGCTCCTCCATGGCCTCACAGACGGAGCATTTCCAACCACTCAGCTGTTAAAGCCATTCCCATTTTAAGAACCACTCAGTAAAATGACTTTCTATAAAACATGATTAAACATCTATCGCAGGCAGTGCCCAGGAAACGTGATTACTTTAATGAGCCCCATGGGAGCTGGTCCTGGCTCACCCCGCGCTGCTCGTCCAGATAGCATCCACGCGGCCTGGCAAAGCCCCCGAGAAACTCCCCAAAACCTGCTGGACCGAGGAGCTGCAGTGGCAAGGGCAGCATCTTGGGGTGCGACCTTGACCATGGGGGCTACCAGCACCAGCAAACTGCAGCCAGTCCCACATACATATCTATATTTATAGATAGATATATACATACATATATATACACACAGCATTATATACATATGGCTTTTGGTTTCTGCTGTAGCTCAGGTGCTGACTGAAGACGGACTGGTGGGGGAACATGGGCTGCACTGGAGACTGTTGTCAACAAAGAGCATGTGGTGGGAGAGGAATGGGTCTCTGTGGCTTCCAGTGCACCTGGGGAGACCTCTTCTGCGCTTGGTTAGTCGGTCATACTCGCCAAGGTACAGAGCTTAGTGCCTCGCTCTCCTGATGTATCACAAACAAACAGCTGACAAATACTTTTCAAAATTATTAGAAAATGCCAAGCACACAGGGCAAGCCTCTTTTTAAAACCTTTGGCAGCTGTGAAAAGGCTCTTAGAGCTGGACACACCTGGATGAGTTTTGCTTGGATGGGGATGGGGAAGGGCTAGAGGAAGCTGGGGTCTTGGAGCCAACACTCCGCTGGCCAAGACATTTCAGGTGAATTAACTTCTTTCTTCATTGCCCAAGCGTGATCTCTGCCTGTCACAAGAGAGGAGATCTCAGGGGCTGTCTCTCACATGGCAGCTTGTCCTGCTCAGGACTTGCCCTCGGCAGGAGCACTGAACTTCTCCACCCCACGGTAAGACAGGGCTACCCCCCCACTGCGCGGGCAGCCTCCCTTTGCCAAGGCAAATGCTTTCCCGAGCAATTTTCCACTTACTTAGATGTCCTCACCTCCTGGATTCTTGTTTGAAAAGACAAAAACAACTGGTGGAGAATAAAATGTTTGATGAAAATGCAAGACGCGTGGCCAAATATGCTTCAGTGTTTTGGGCACACAGGGCACAGCAGGAGCAGATGCGAGTAAGGATGTCATCCCAGGTGCCCTGGAGTCACAAAGATGTTAGTGCCAGCGCTTCCAGCTGGGTTCCCAGGACACTCCAACATGTCACAGAATCACAGAATGGTTGAGGTTGGAAGGGACCTCTGGAGGTCATGTGGTCCAACCCCCTTGCTCAAGCAGGGCCACTCAAAGCTGGTTGCCCAGGACCATGTCCAGGCAGCTTTTAAATATCTCCAAGGATGGAGACTCCACAGCCTCTCTGGGCAACCTGTGCCAGTGCTCGGTCACCCTCACAATAAATGTGTTTCCTGAGGTTCAGAGGGAACCTCCTGTGTTTTAGTGTGCGCCCATCGCCTCTGGTCCTGTCACTGGGCACCACTGAGAAGAGCCTGGCTCCGACCTCTGCAGTTTCGCTTCAGGTATTCGTACACACTGATAATATGTCTCCAGAGCCTTCTCTTCTCCAAGCTGAACAGTCCCAGATCTCTCAGCCTGTCCTCATAGGAGAGGGGTTCCCATTCCTTCATTAGGTTAGTGTCCCTTTGTTGGAATCTCTCCAGTATGTCCATGTCTTTCTTGTACTGCAGAGCCCAGAACTGGACACAGAACTCCAGATACGGCCTCACCAGTACTGAATAAAAGATCACCTCCCTCAGCCTGCTGGCAATGCTTTGTCTGATGCAGCCTAGGATACCATCAGCCTTCTTTGCTGCAAAGGCACGTTGGTTCAACCTGGTGTCCACCAGGACTCCCAGGTCCTTTCCTGACAAGCTGCTTTCCAGCTAGGTGGCCCCCAGCATATACTGGTGCATGGGGTTGTTTCTTCCCAGATACAGGACTTTGCACTTCCCCTTGTTGAACTTCATGAGGTTCCTTGCAGCCCATTTCTCCAGCCTGTTGAGGTACCTCTGAAAGGCAGCACGACCTTCTGGCATATCAGCCACTCCTCCCAGTTTTGTGTCATCAACAAACTTGCTGAGCGTACACACTGCCCCCTCACCTAGATCATTAATGAAGATATTGAGCAGGACTGGACCTGGTATCGACTCCTGGGGTACACCTCTAGTCACTGGCCTCCAGCTAGACTTCATGCCACTGATCTCCACCCTCTGGGCCCAGCCGTTCAGACAAGTCTTCAGTCACCTCACTGTCTGCTCATCCGGCCCGTACATCAACAGCTTCTCTGTGATGATCTTGTAGGAGACAGTGTCAAAGGCCTTACTGAAGTCCAGGTAGACAATACCACTGTTCTCTCCCCCACCTACCAGGCCAGTCATTGAACCCAGGTTTTGGTGATTATTTTTTCAGTCTCTGTTCTTGTTTTCTCAGTAGAATGATTTTCTATTTTCTTCTTTTTGAAGAGTTTTCTGGGCTCAGACATAGAAACTCCATCCCCAGTATGTAGTAATACACACCACAGCAGCAGAAATATTATCTCATACATAGGAATATTTATTTTTTTCCTTCTTAAAAATGTACAAAAAATAAAATAACTGTATTTACAGTTTATCAAACCCCTCTCCCAGTTGCAACACTATTAAGTTACATGATCTATTTTCTTAATATAAAAGCACACTATTTATACATAAAGTTTCCTTGTTTGCCAGAAAGAGGGCTTGTCACAAACTTTGGCACAAACATTCTTGTTTGTATCTTGTCTCAATTCATAGGAAATGGAAGAGCATATAAACATTTCATAAGCTTTACATTTTAAAAGGCATAAGATACTCCTTTCCAGTTCCATATCAATCAATATACAGCATCTCTGACAGCTGGAGAGTTTCATTTTTACTAACCGTTCAAATTAATTTACAACATTTAAACAATCCATAGACTGAAAAAGGAAAATATACAAGAAAGACACTTGATCTCTGAACTCCCAAAAACTTCATGAGAGAGGACACACAGGAAAAAAAAGTTTTCTTTGTAGTTTACATTCAACAGTAAAAATCCTCCAAAATGTCTAGATGGGGATATCACCGTACATCAACAAAGCTTTACTGCAAGGATGCACTTTATTTTGGGGATATCAGCACCCAATTGTGTAGAAAGAAACTAAAATTTGAGATTTGGGGGTTTCACAACAAAACAACAAGTGGACGGACATAGTGCCAAATCTGTAGTGGGAACCAAAATTAGAGCTTAGAAGACTATTCTCCTTTTGCACATCCCTATCGGACTCTTTCGAAACACAACATCTACAGACGTTGCATTGCTCTAATTCTTCGTAGGGAAAATGAGTCGAGCAGCAAGCCACCCTTCAGGCTGCACTAGTTAAGATTCAAGACCGCTGTCCTGAAGAAGTAAAGGAAATGAGAGTTTTGTTCCTTTAAATAAACAACCACAGCAGTGCCACAAAGAGACAAAAGGAGGCAAGGCAGATATTTCTGTCCCCTGCTGAACAGTAGCCAAATCTTACTTCCGTTTAACTCATAATATTTGGAAGATCCAGCATTAATCAATATTTTTCATTAAACAAAAGCAATATGTGTATTTTAAACAATATACATGTGAGCACTTTGTACTCCTAAAGACCTTTGAATCAAGCAGGACACGTGGGAGGCCACAGCTTCACAAATTTGCATTACTCGTACTGGCCCTTCCCCACCATTTTGATAGCCTGTTTTTGACCAAGAAGGTGAACCCTGAGAGCTTCTAGCTTGCCAGGACCAGCATCCAAGGTTCGCTGCTCCTCCAGCAGCCGATGCTGTAACTGCAACTGAAGGGATGCAGGGCAATATGCTCTTTGTAATGTCTTAGGTGCTTGTGATGCATCTGGAGCAGAGAAACAAAGCCCTCAAACCCTGGCAGATAAAGTTAAGCGAGATCATCCTTAACTAGCTCTAGTTGTTGTCTTAAAATAGTCTTGCCATCAGGGTGAATCCTACTCATCTTCCTCGACCCTGCTATCTTCATTGAGACTGTAAGAAGGAGCTAAAGGCTGGAGTGTCAGCTCTTTACTATCAGGAATTCGCACACTTTAAGATGTATTTAGAAAACCTTAATCTTGGAAGCAACTTTCCTTCCCTGAACAGTGCCTGACCAAAAGCTCCTAAAACGGCAATGGAAAGATAGCTCCTTAAGCCCCAGTATTTCCTGAAGCATTGCACTTCTCACTGACCCTACACTGCTCCTCAGCGCAGGATGCTGCAGCATCCAACAGATCCACCCCATGTGTCAGACAAGAATGCCCCATTAACCTGAGTGCTGGTGCTGCCAGGATAGCCCTGTCCTCCTCTGTGAACCCCAGTTCTCACTGTCCCCCCTTAATGCAGCACATCCCAACCCAGGCCAGCCCCAGGTGCCACAGGCATTCCCTGAAAGTAGGAGAGCTTGGATGGCAGGTTTCCTGGGGAAGAACCAGGGCTCAACTCCTGCGTATGTTTACTCCTGTGCTTCACCCCTGCAGCTTCTACCCAGACATCATGACCGAGACATCCCACCTAATATCCTTAGGATCCCAAACAACAGACAAATACAAGAACATACAAGAAATACAAGAACAAGAATACAAGAACAATAACACCACTGCTCACCAGTCCTCTGTGTTGGTCCTAGTTCCTAATGCCATCTGCCAGAACTGTCCTCTTTTTTTTCTTTAGGAAAAAAGTATCTGGAATCGATCAGCAGAGACTTTTTATCTGAGCCTGAGCCGAGCAGAAACAAACTGAACCACCATAAATCCCCTGTATTCCCAGGATGTCTGCTCTTGAGCAGGTAGCAAGCGCATCTGTGCTGGAGTACATATTTATAAAAAGATAATGGAATTAGTACAAAACTCTGCATCAGAAGGAGAAAAAGCACATGACAAAGGAAGAGAGAGGGAGGAAGGGAGGGAGGGAGGACGACAGAACGCACTTTGCTTTGCAGACATATGCGGATTCTGGGTATACTAGCCCTGATGCTAATGGCCTGAACCTTTTATAGGTTCTGGTCCCACAGAAACTTTGGCAGGTACCTAACATTTCTGTTTGAAGTACAGATTTTAATGGATGCTATTGCTAATGAAGTTAAGAAAGCGTGCAAGAGCTTGCAGGACAATTCATACAAAACCATGACCACATCAGACTGGTCAGCTATCCCAGCTACTTTGCTTTATATATAAATAGTTCCACACAGCTCAAAACAGAGCCCTGTTAAACTACGCAGTGTTTCTTTATGCCATTAACCACATAATAAAAACAGATTCTGTGACTAAATGAAAAAAAAAAAAAAAAGATTTCAGAAGGAAAAAAGATAAAGAAACTCTAAAGGCTGGGTGTAGGAAAGGACCCACATTTCTGTCTGTCGCATGGGATCCACATACAGTGCATGAAGAATAAAATGCGTGCAGGTGAAACTCAGAGGATTGTATGCTGAGCGAGGAGCTCTCTATGACAGCCAGAAGAGCTGGAAGGGAGAGAGAGAGGTGCCGGGTTTGGATGCGTTAGGGACATTCAGGCCTTGAATTCCTTTCCTGGTATGATTTTAGCCTGCAACTTTCTCTCTTCACAGAATTCAGGAGACAGGGGTGGAATTTGATGGCATAACCTTGTTGTTCAACTTGGGTTCAGATCCAGCCCTTGTGAGAGAGACCCATCTCCACACCTCAGCTGTGGGATACTCAGTCTCCTCTGGTAAAATTGTTCCAGTTTCAATAAAATATTCACATCAAGCCCAGGTTTATACCTCACACAGCTGTCCCAGGAATCAAAACAGAATCATTCGATGGAGATACAGGAGCAAGTACCCTTAAAAAGAAGAGTTTGAAGTCCTGTTTCTTACAGTCTAGAGGAATGCTTTAATGAGCAGGCTGCCGCAGAAAGCACATTTACCTCCACAGGCTTGAGAAAAGGCCACTTTGAGAGCCTTCGTTTCATCAGTGAAACAGGCATAAGTCCCTTCTGTACCTTTCGGTACACCAGGCAGCAGACAGATGGTGCTTCGTGGATTTGGTGACAGCTGGATGGGACACTCGGGTATCTACAGCTGCGACTTGGGCACCTAAGGTGGGTCCCATTGTGCCAGAGCACTCCAGACCCTATAGCAGAGCTTGCTCCAATATTTAAGTATAAAACTGGGTGGGGAAGGGTGGAGCATATGAATGCAGATGCAGTTATCAGCTTCTCAGTACACACTCCTTAACAGATTGCAGCAATCTAATCCTCTAGGAAAGATTCTGTTAAACCCTAAACCCAGTACATAAAAAAAACGTAGTGGCAGTAAACATGCCCACATACAGTAGTTAAAATATATTATTGCATATTATAAACATTATATACAAGGTTAAAATGGTTTCTTTACCATTTACTTACAAGAGACATTTGTAGCTGAATGCCTTACTTACAAGTCCTCATTGCTACGTGCTGAGAACTACCAGAGGTATTTGGCAAGACTATACACTATAGAGAGATACAGATCAGTCAGAGCAAGTGAACTGTCAGCCACTTTCCCCATCTTTAGCACTGCAACCAGTTTTTTAGCAATGACGGAGAGAACTACTGGTAAAGTGATGTACACCAGATTTCTGAAACTAGACCAGCATGGTTCCTTAACATGTTTTAGAATGAGCTTATCCACACCAAAGTACGGATTAAAACGCTGCGTTTCACATTTGCAGTGGGTCTTTTGGTTACAAATCTGGGGGCTGGTAACTGCTTGTACACTAGAGAGTGGGGAACAATAAATAAGGGACCAGGTTAACGTGAGTGGCCTTGTGCTTGACAAACCCAAGTCTATGTGCAGTGGGTGCACATGTGCAGAACGGACAGTATTCTCAAAGCAGTCTTGTAACAGTTTCTCTGATCAATGTCTGTCAAGTTCCTGGGGAATCTTCTGCTTTCCAAGAAGGATGAAATGCTGTGGTTCCTTACAAAAAGGCTCTTCCTGAGGCTAGATCTCTGTCAGTGTGATCTTGAAGCCTTCAACCATGCTCTCCATGTGCAGGATGAACGTGTCCTCATTGGAGTAGTGCTCAATAATGTTGTCATCCATGTTTACCAAGATACTGGTGACAAAGGCAAAAATCAATATTTTTATGTACCAGGACACCAAAAGGGAAAGCCATGCATTCCACTGCACGTGCTCGTTTCACTACAATGCAAAAACAGACTCCAGCACATGCCAGCACAGGGACAACAGTAGGAATCATCATCAAGATCTGCCCTATAGTCCCTTATAGTCATTGGATTAGAGGCTGCTCCTTGTCAAAGTAGTTCAGGTAAGAGGCGTGCCAGTGCTGGGATGTTAACCCACTTAAGCTGCCTACAAGGTCAGCTGCATTCCAGATCCCCAGCAGACCCAGCTAGATGGTGTTTCCCATGCCTGGTGTTGCCTCCCCAAGGTACACCTCTGTGCTACTGCTCAGCCACGCCGTGTGAGCTGCTGTACCTCTGTGGTGTGAGTCGCTAACATGGGGAAGCAGCGAACTTTGTGCTTTTCACACATCTCACAAGCC
Source organism: Dromas ardeola (assembly GCA_013398915.1). Lineage (NCBI taxonomy): Eukaryota > Metazoa > Chordata > Aves > Charadriiformes > Dromadidae > Dromas > Dromas ardeola. Next base: position 308,757 of record VYZM01022309.1, on the reverse strand, counting down.
TAGAATTCCGCTTGGATGTGAGAATATCGACAACAACTATTAGAAGTGTATATGAGTGCTTTCCTCACTCTTTACCATAAAGTGTTTCTTCCAACAAACTTATCACTTGGAAACAGCGTTAGAAAGAAGCAAAACATGAGAAGTTTCACCTGTCTTCTCAAAAGCTAAAGAAATCACCAGACAAAACAATGCTCTAAGCTAGAGTTACAGCTGAAAATAAATGATCGATTTAAAATTATATCACTATGATATTGTGGTTATTTAGAGGTAAAAAAAAGTTGAAGTTGAGAGATTTAGATTTATGGCAAGGCGCAGTAGCCTAGCTATTCTAAAATCACAGCTGTGATGCTCTAAATTTACTCAGCTGAAAACCCTGCAGCAAACATTGCCTGTCTGCCTTTCAGATTCGGACAGGGACCTACTTCTTCCTCACAGTGCAGGGAAATTCCACACTGGATTCACAGCAAAGGCTGCACCTCCCCCATGCTAACGCTCCATGATGTTATTAAGCATATAGTCTACAAAACAGACCTTATCCAAACACGTTTTCCAAACACAAACTATGTTTCTTCACAGTAAGCCTATGAATACTGGTCAGACACAGACTGGAGATTCATGTTTCCTCCTCTGTCACCCCTTGTTGTCACCATGGACATTAAGATTTCAAGCGTACGGGCATGTCTCCTAAAAGTGTTTATACTGCCCACCATCATGAGGCCCCACGCATAGCTGGGATCTCTGAGTACTTCTAAAGGATCCTGCAATAACCCCCAGTTAGTTAGTTACTTACCCCTTTTTGCTCTTCTTATAAAGTTTTGCAATCTTTTCAACTGGCAGCCCATATTTCTCAGAAATCTGAAGTCATAAAAAAAAAAAAGAAATACCATTAAAGACTAATGAGAAATACAAAATTATCACGTCTCACTACATAAGGCATTAAATCTCTGCAAACTTTCACAGGATAGCTATGCAGAAAAGTCACTCGCAACTGTACCATATCTTCATTTAAGGATGATTTGGGGAGGCATAATCCTAAAACATCTTGATCAAAAAACCACAATCATTTCCATCCAGAAACTTGGAGACTATAGGTTTTGTAGGGTGTGAGTCATCAAAACTGCCTCAGCATCTCCTACTGCTCTGCTCAAGGAGCCAACACTCTTTCCAGCTTCAGATTTTACCAGGGAATTTCAATCTGATCAGACGCCTTTCTGCTGTTTCTTATTCTGATTTTCTGGGCCCATGGAAGCAAACGCTTCTTCCACCAGGCAGAAGGCAGATGAGCAGCAACACAACAGGAGCTGATGGACTGATGGATCAACAAAAAACAATGTACACATTTCTATTCCTTAATGGCATTTCAAGGTTTGTTAAGCTAACAGGACCCTTCATGGGTCTTTTGTCTGAGAAGTATCTTCTAGGAACCTTTTCTTGTGGGAGGGCTACAAACATGCTACACACAGGATTTGGAAGGTTCTGTATTGTTGGGGAGGTTACTCAGTCTAGTTACTAGGGTGGCAAAATGAGAACCCTATTTGGCTCACAAAACATCATCTGAGCGTACAGATAACAAGACGAGATGCTGCAGAGAAGTGTGTTAACAAGGTGTAGGGCTTCTAAAATAAACCTCTTGCCAGCTGCTCAAATGATAAAGCAGAAAATATAGGAAAACAAACTACCAACACTAACAAGCACTTCACTGGGATGCTTTGGCATTCCTTTGCAGCAGTGTATTAGTAACTTTTTTGGACATCCATTCTGCAGCGCGTCTGTGATGTGCCTGTGGAGACGGTGTCCCTGAGCCCTCTGTCTGAGCCAGGTTTACTTTCCAAATTATAACTCTTCTTTGAGGGAACAGGTCTCACAGCTCATATTTTGGAAGAGGATTGTCCCAAAAGGCAAAATAATTACAGAAAAATGACTTTTTGTCAGTGATTAATGTTCTGTGATACTCTGCTGCCAACCAAAGTAAGTTTCCTGCTCTTCCCAGGTGAAATGAAGTTGCAGCTAAATAGCTGACTGTTTATCTTCTGCCTCAGAGAACTGAAATGCACAATTAAAAATCCATTTAAAGACTGCCAAATATCAGTCACTGTAAAATCTTTTTGTTGTGTTTGCATTCAGACTCCCATTGAGAAAAAGTGATATTTTAGAGAAGTAAACTGAAGTAATTATCACGAAATAAAAAACTGAAAAAAAGTGATGGATAAACTCAGCATCAAGGACCGATTCAAACAGCCACAGGTTGAACCCCAAGCACAGCTCCCATTCAGAGAGACAGGATTCTTTAAGACAGAGAATTAACTGGCCTGTACTTGCCTACATCACCTATACTAGTATAATTGTCATCTTACATAAGATACAATTTTGTACTTAAAAAGTGTAGTGTAACTCCAACATCTTGAAGAACCAATAAAACTTCTTTTACACTGCAGTTTCCCCTGTGGACAGCGTATATCTGCGGCTAACAGAAAGGGGAGGATGTAAATAAGGAGTAACTGATAAGGTACACTAAGCTCTAGGTTTTGCACCTAGCAGAGAACAAAATACAAATTATATTGTGGGTTGTAATTGCTACTTCAGTTTTACTCGCATCAGCATGTTTCACTGCCCTTTTGGATATTGTGCTGGAGATACTGATGGTTCCTTGGGAGAGGGCTAATTCAGCATCAAGGCTGAGCAAGCTCATACGCTGTAGAGTCACACTCTCCCTGCTGAGGCGAGTGGTACTTTTAGTACATTTATGAGAAGAGGGGCTTCACCCTACTTGCCATATCTCACAAAAGCATCCTCACTATCTGACTATAAAACCAATCTTTTTCACTCTGAGCTCTATGTAGCGTATACAAAAAGCTCTGTGCAGCCAATAGAAAAGCTATGTAACCACACAAACAGGGTGGAAATGCATCCTACAAAGCAGTTCCACCATAACACACTCACCTGGAGCAAGTTCAAGTCTTTGCTCCAAACAGGGCATAACAAGGGTGATTTGAACCCAGGGTTTGCCATATCCCTGTGTGGGATGTCCTAACCTATTCCAGCTACTCTCCATCACAAATGGGACGAGCTGCCCCACCTAACCTTTGTGAACACCGGATCCAACCTATGCACATAAATCCAAGGGCGGATCCATGGGCAGGATCCCCAGTAGATGGAATCACCTACCAGAGGGTACATTTAGATCAGATATTAGAAAGAAAATTTTCACTATGAGTGTGATGAGGCACTGGACCAGGCTGCCCAGGGAAGCTGTGGACGCCCCATCCCTGGAAGTGTTCAAGGCCAGGCTGGATGGGGCTTTGAGCAGCCTGGTCTAGTGGGAGGTGTCCCTGCCCATAGCAGGGGGGTTGGAACTAGATGATCTTTAAGGTCCCTTCCAACCCAAACCATTCTACGATTCTATGACTCTACCTCTGGCCAGAAGCACTTGTGTAGGTACCCACACCTTGCCCCTCACTCACACTCTACCCCTGTCTACCACCATCTTTCCAAGTCTCCCTCCCTTCGATGCCTCATCCTGTGCTGCCCATGGAGGGCAGCTGCCTGACCTGAGGCTGGTGACTCCTCTGGGGTACCCAGGTGCCACACTGTGAGGCCAAATCTTGACTGTCTTAAGAGAAGTTCTCAGAAACTTTCACATTCTCTTTTCATTTTTTCTTACCCTCTAGCTTTGCTTACAATGAACAGAATGACATCAGATAAGCAATCTGGTGCTGAACTTTTGTATTTGTCATTTTGTTGTATCCCTAAAATCTAAGCTTTCTTGTAAAGCAATAATAAAAATGGCTCCAGATTGTTGAAAAAATTTTTCATAACAGGCATGTGAGAAAAACTTCAACCTGAAGCTGCAGAAAATGGCTTAACTGTGCAAACATGAGGAAACAACTCTCTGGGTTGTTAACTCTGAAGCCTAGTGATACTGTAAAGATCAGTACTTGAAGACACCTTTTACTGACTCCATGCAAATAAACAAGTAGGGAGAAACATTCCTGTGCCAAGGGGGTTTAATAGCAGCTAATATACAGCATTCTGCACATTCCAGCATAAAGCTTCTCTAGGATATTTGGGATACCTAACACTCACACATTCCAAATGTTGCTCAAAGTGGTTTGGGACTCTGGGACACCACTTCCTACATGAGCTATGAGAGGTAGGGCTGAGAAAGCCTTGCCTGTCACACCGCCTGTGACAGGTGTAGGATTTATATAACATGCAGGGATTAGTGTGCTTTGCGAAAGACTGCCAACTGACTGAATAAGCACATTTCTCAAGAACCCCTAAGGATTCAACCAATTATACCAAACGGAGAGCCATGGAAGCAAGGCTTGAAGTGGGGATATGGGAGAGCCTCCCCCTCACAGGCTCTGAAAACAAGTCTCCAGTGCAAATGTGCTAAGTCCTGCTGCAGAATCTGAGAAAGCAGAGAGCTAGCATCTGCTAGGGCATCTCACTTAACACCCTCTTCAGAAACACACTTGTTGCCAACTCAGGGGGAACACCACTGCAGCCAACTTCCATATCAAACAACAGGATTTCTCACCTGACCCCAAGCAGGCTATAATAAATTTTAAAAAGATCTCTTTATTTGGAGGAATATTTTCCTTTATCATCTCCATCGTCCAATTGTCAATCTTCTGAGCAGAGAATTCTTTCCTTCCCTTAGGATGCCTGAAGTAGTGGGACAGCCTCCGGAGTGGCACTGAAATAAAAGTCTGGGTGTCCCTTTGGGCTGCAGTTCCCTGGCACGGCAAGTTTGTCTGTAGCACACATCTGACTGCACAAGCCACCAGAAATGCTTTCTCTGCTGGAGTCAGGAAGACAGAAAGGGCAACATCTGGGCTGGTTGAGTCACATAGGAAAACACTTTTGCCAACTTATTTCTGTGGAATGGTCCAGTCTGCTGCCCTACATTGGCTGGAAGGACACATACATAGACAGGTATCTAAGCAAACTCTATTGAGCTCAGCTGCCAGCTTTTAATTTTAGAAAGACTTTGAGAGATGTTTGAATTTCCCAATTTAGATCGCCTTCTGTAATTTGAATAAATATATGATTCTGCACAATATAAGACTGGGGTACCTACTGAGATCCACAGAGTTAACCTGACTTTAGATCAGGCTGAGCAGGATTTAGAGCTGGTCAGTCACCACATATGCGTGATGTTCTGCGATGGGCAACTGTTTCACTATTTTCTGTTTATCGAGACTGACTAGTGTAGGATGCAAACATCTTAAAAACCAAACATATGCATCACTTTCTGAGACATACTGTATTCTCTGAAACCTGAGACCTCTAGATATTTGCCAGAAGAAAGAAATCGGAGAAGGAATCTACTCGTTCATTCGGAATGGGGGTATACGAGAGAATAAAATAAACATACCATCTGAAAAAACAGTATAATTAATCATGGAAAATTAGGAGAAAGCCATGGACCAGGAATAGTGATTAACAAAAAAAAAAAAAAAAAAAAAGAGTAAAATCCATAAACAGAGAAGGAGGCTATGATTCAGCATCATTGGTCCTGTCTTTCAGATCTGGAGCTCTGTAATATTCAGAGCCTCATTTTCTAAGTTCTTTAGTACTGAGTTTAGAATTGAGCATTTAGGATATGCACAAATACAAAATTAAATGATTTGCTGAAATGACTGCAGAGAGAGTATTTCAGAATATGCAGTTTGACAGCTTTTTGGAAATGATTTATCCATAATATCCTACTAAAGAGAATTAAAATTTTCTGAATATGTTCCTTCCAGCGAACCGGGACGTTTTACAACAGATCAGATTTCTCTGGTGCCAAAAACATGCCACTGAGTCAGCAGCTGCGCTGACAGAGGTATGCAGAAACCTTTCCTGCTTCTGCACCAGCTTTGTTTTTATGTTACACAGTGGCTGGAAAACAGGCATGGAGAGGCACAGACTACTGGAGGTAAAATTCACATTAGCTTGAAGGGTTATAGAAGGATTATAACATACTTTTAACTTCCATACAAAGACAAGATGAAATCGTGTTACAGCTTATCACGAAGCAGACTGCAGCCTCTTCAAGTGAAGCCTGGCTTTTATTATACGCGCGCATTCTGCCTAATGACTGAGCTGCACTCACAGCTAACCGTTATCGGCAAAAACACAGTTAGGACACCCTTAGGATGCAACTGACTCTCCTCAGAGATACCCTGATCTGAATAGGTGCTTTAAACAACTTCGCTAACCCACAAATCTTTTTGCCTTCTGCTACTGGACAAATATTGACCAAATAACTCAGTCTTTACTGCATTTGCTGTATCCGGTACATGCAACAAGACACTGTGACAGTTTTATGAGTGTGAATATACACACTTTAGCACTCGGCTGAGCTCTCTAGGGTCACTTTCATCCATTCCCATCTTCTCTCCTACATGTAACCAATGCTGGAAATCAGCTCAGTGTTCCACATGTCAGTCTCACATTAGTGCCCCCACCAAAGCAGTGAGACACATGGCTGCTTTTTAACTCGTCCCTCCCCAAATTTCACATCTACTAGCCATCGGCTCATATAAACAGGATTAAATGTAGAAATAGCCACTCGTGATCACGCTAACGGGTACCAAGCAAAAACTCAAGCCAAAGAAGCAGCAAAGAGGCAGGCTGGCAGGTAGGTCCCTCTGGGAGTGAGGGCTAGAGAAGAAATTTGAGACAGGAGGTATGAACGCCTAGTCTGCATTGGCTCAGCAACTGTCTCTTTCATGCTGGAGCAGCAATTGCACAAAAATCATATGAAATTCACATGGAAACAGTGAATCCTTGGGCCTCTTCTTTAAAAGATGGCTGTGAACACACCAACGGGCATTACAGGAGAAGATTCAACAGGCTCTGAATCACCAGTTCAGAAAGAAGCATTTCAGAAAATGGAGCCTGCACCTCTCTGCCTACCTGATACTGGTTAATGACCACCATTTGTCAAGGCTCAGGTCTCCAATAAACCAGCTCCGCAACACTATTTAATCCCAGCAACCTGCTGACAGCACTGAATTTGGAACATGCCGGCATTTCAGAGGCGTGCTCTAGAAAACCTTTATGAAATGCTTTAAAAGTATTTGAGAATAACTGCCTCTTTATATTATGGTTTTTCTCAATAATATACTGGAGGCCTTAAGATTTTCTTACCAAGAAAGACAAACAACGTGAGGACACTGGATACTTACCGCTTCCATTAGCCCCTTTACTGTAGGTGATTTCAGCATCAAAGCATCAAACACCTCATCTGTCTCCTTCCTCACATACAAAAGCACTGAAACAGAAAAAAAGTCAAACTTGGAGCAGGTTCAGTCAATTGAACAGATGAAACACCCCACACTGAGTAGAAAAACAAGTATTAATCCATGACAGATAAAACGAAGTGCTCAAGATGGTTTGCACTTTTAAAAAAATGTACTCTTACATCATCAGTGACCTAAACATAGAAGATATATCACAGTTGCTGTGAAAACCCACAAAGAAAATTCAGCAAATTTAATTTAATGTGAGCAATCTATATCTGCAAGAATTTAAACCTCCATCTACTGAAACAAGAGAAGCTAAAAACCACTGAATCCCTGTCCCTGGGTCACAGGACAAAACACACAAGTCTTCCTAAACCTGCGTCTTGGCTTGCACCTCTCCATCCAAAAGGCTGGGAAAGGAGATTCAGAAAAGGCAAGTCTGGTTTCACTCTAGCTGAGGCTTTGAGACTAATATCAATGGAAAGGAAAAGAAATAGTTCTGACATTACCACATGGATGACTGCAAATGGGCCTGGCCAGTCTGAAAATAAACACTGGAAAGAATGAGTCCAAAGTCATTTGAGACTTCACAGGGGAGACATCCGCAAGCACAGCTGGCAGGCAGGCATTTACCTGCTCAGATACCCAAATGCTATTTGCACTTCTGAAAATCTCCTCTTCCTCCCTCAGACGACCTGCCGAGTCTTAAGTGGTCCACAGGTGGGATGCTCTGCCCTCTCTAGCTCTTGTTCTCCCCTCTCTGACTTGTTCAGGTAAAAGTAGGAAACCTGCTGTTACATGGCAAAAGCAAAGCAGACAGCTACAAAGCGAAGAAACATAAACACCAGAGAAGTGTTTTAGGCATAATCTCACATGAGTCTGATAAAGCAGCAGGTTAAATAATATGTTCCACAATTTATTTTTTTCCCTAAATAAACTGCCTTCTCAAATAGCAGTCTGCACAATAGGTACAAATACACGTTAGGTATTTAATGTACACGTGACAAACTACATTGGTAATTATCTTTTTCTTCTTTTTTTTTTTGTAGACAGAAAAAGGTATCTTTTCAAACTGCTAATCCTTGTGGTCCAAAAGATATCTTCACCAGGGAACTCAATAGGTGACTTGCAGATGAACCAACAGAGCTGATGATATTCTTCATAGAGAACCAATTGTTTGGACACAAATTCTCAGGTCAAGACTGTAGCGCAGGGTGGACCCAGACCCATCTGCAGAGAATTGTACCTTCTTTGCCCAGGTTTTGAAATGATTGAAAAGAGATTTAAAACATGGGCAGATCAGTCCCCTTTCTTGGTCTACAAACCAGACGTGCAGGACAATGGTGGGTTTTTGCTTCTTGAATTCAGAAGTATGAGCCACAAAACGCTACCACGAGCACGCAGAGCCACATCCTTTTCACCTACGTTTTGGTAATTCTTTGGGACCTGCCTGAGAGTGCCCTTTTAAAGGACTTAGAAGCTGAGATAACTTTGGGTCACAACCTAAATAACTGTAAGAAAATAAGAGAAAGAAAAAAAATCCACATCAGTAGTTAAATTTTAATTGGGTCTGATATGGTTACTTGCATGAGCAAGCACTCGCTGAAGGTGCTAATTTTACCTGTACTAACACTTTTATTTATTCAGTAATTCTTTTCTTGTGACTAGAGGGCTGTCCTGTAACTCCTGGATTTTCAAACATCTGGACCTCTGCCAGCCTTAATAATTAGAAACGTATCTGAAAGGAGAAAAAAATCACTCGGTCCGAGATTAACACTGGGGACATTATACAATCCAAGTGCTGAGCTTTAAATCTGTCTGTTGTGCTCGGCATGTCAGGCAATGCTATGCTTAATGAAGGATCCATTACAAGGATAACGGGGAACTTGAATCACTATTATACACACAGAGAGCAGGGATTAGTAAACATATGGGGGGTTGTTGGTTTTTTTTTTCCCCCGACAGGTGTGAAAATCCCAGCTTTGATTCACCAGGGCACTTTTCCATAAATGACTTCTGGTGACAGCGATGCTTTAAGACTCCCCTGTCTCATCCCTGCCCTTATGCTCTGTGACTCTGGCCCGTCTCAATGAATTTTTCTGGATGATGAACTCTCTCAAACAGCAGATGTGAGTGAAAAAACACACCATTTTTTCGGAGTTGTTCTTCAGACAGATCAGGGCCCTGCTTCAGTGTACAGCGCAGCCCCACGTGCCTTCGTGCTGGCATAGCAGCAGAGAGAAGGTGGCTGGTCCGCAGCAGGAGGCACAGCCGGGGCGGGGGGAATGGGGCTGCAAAGGCTCCATTGGGTTCAGCAGCTCTGCCAGGGAATGCCATGCCGTGACTGTGACGATGTGACACAACTCGTAATTATGCCCTCTGATCGTACCGTCACCATGTTCACAGCATCTAGATGGGCTCACTTTAATAGTACAGATTGCAATATTTTGCGGGGTGGGAAATCTTGTACCAAGCAATGAACTATTTTTGACTGAAAGTTAAAAAGATAAATTCAAATTTGTCTGACCTCTACACTACCTGGCCTCAGTTCTTAATCTTCTCACCTGCATTGAAACGTACTGTAATCCCTAGTGCTCTCTATATGTTAAAAGGAATTTAAAAAGATGGGGGTGATAAATTTATCTTTAGTTACTTAAGAAATAGTCCTGAGTCACAAAATTGCAGAGTGGCAACCAGCGTTTGCTCAAGGCAAGGGAGGTTGTTGCACCTGGGAGATTTTTGAAAGCCAGGCAACTGAACTGAGGATTTAAGTATGAGTGCAGAAGAAAAGAGATATGTTAGATATCTCTTTTACAAGAGATTACTTAACAGCTTGGCTCTCCTTTGCCAAATCTGCCAAGGTAGAAGACAAGCAACAGACATGTGGCAAAAATGAAACTAAGGACATTCTGATTCTGATGATTCTGTGACATGATGGGATAGTAAGACTTGGGCCACTACGAAGGTCTGAGCCCAGCACTGATGCTCTGGCTGACATCCTACGAGTAATTACTACAGTCTTTGTAAAGTGGTCTCTGGATGGAGATGTGGCACATTTTAGTCAAGAAAAGTAGGGCTGGTAGCTGTGACCTGGCTTTCCCACATTTGGAGTTTTCATTAATTGCCCAGGCAAAAATTCCCCAGGTGACAGAGTGAATGCTGTCTTCCACAGGGATGGTTCTCAAAACCCTGATTGTTATGAATGCAAAATGTTTCTTGAGTAGTTTAACAGAACTTTCCTAAGAAACAAAAGCTAGACAAAAAGATGACTTTCTTCAAGCTAAGGACTACAGGACTGGAAATCTCCCTGATCTGTAACAGAGCTGCTGGATTTATAATTAACGGGAAACTCCCTATGAAATCTGAAAGGGAAAGTCATTTGAAAACTCTTACTGAGAACTCAAAACAGGAAAAGGCCACAAGTCCAGCCAAAGTAACTAGCTGTGCTGCACACTCGGTACAGATTAACACACTTTACATTTCTGTGTTGGGCACTTGTAACTTGTTAGGGGTCACGGAGATGAAAGAACAATTCACAAAGACGCAGCTACCTGTGTGAGAATATGAACCTTGTTTTACCGATGGTTTGCAAACCCCTTCAGACCTGTTCTCTTGAAGGCTGCGTCTTAATACTTTTGCTTTCACTGGACACTATTACAATCAGGTCCATCAGGCAGAGGTGGGGCCACACACTGTCGACTTCAGTTCTTCAGCTGGGCTTGGATCCCTCACTGCTCTGATAATGAGCCACCTTGGGATTACATTGCTTTTAATGCATATTTTCACATATTAGACCTGCTCTCTCAAACGTTACACCAGTGCCCCATCTATACCTGCTCTCTAGGAGTTATGGATCCTGCTGTACCAAATAAATCTGGGAGAAAAAATGCTTCTAGTACAGCTAAGCCTGGGAAAAACAGCAGAACATTTTAATAACCAGTGGAACCTGTGACAGGATTGTCAAACGGGCAGATTCAGCTGAGCTGCGCCCCATCAGCACAATCCCAGATGCAGGGTTCCTCATGGCAGCAAGTTCACCAGAGCAAAGGCCACGCTGGAAGAGGCTTGGCCTCCAGCCAGCATAGTCCAAGTTGCAAGAAACAGTGAACAGGAAGGGGATGTGAAGAGAGCATCCTTCAGCTTCTCTGGTTCCGTGTCTCTCCTGGATTTAATTACTTAACACCGTTTTGCCACCAGTTGAAAAACATTTTTTTTTCTTTCAACTCTTCTCCTTGAAATGGTTGCAAGTCCTGGATGATATTAAAAACACCACAGCAAAGGACAGGAATAATCAAAGCAAACCAATACCTCCTTGCAGTCAACTCTCCAGGCTTCCAGCTGGGAAACCCAGGTGAAATTGCAGGAAATTACAGTTCTTTATGTAGCCCTTGTGGCTGTCCCCTTCTGTTTGATGGAGCCCTGATAATGTGAATTTGGTCAAGGCCTTGAGTCAACCAGATGTAAGTCTGTGGTCAGTGCTGACACCACATAATCAATTGAAGATTTAATTAAAAGAAGAATACGTTCACATTTATTCCAGGAAGATACCAGTCTCCATCCTGTAATCTTGTATGCTTCCCCTGGTTCAAGCACACCATCCTAACCAACAGAGAAACTTTGCGAATGCAGGCTCATGGGAAGTTGTTTCTATAAAGCTCAAATGAGTCTTACAAATGGTGCAACTAAGAGCAATCGAGCTCAATTCTGTACCCTGCTGCTTTGTTGTCTCACAAACGGATGGGTGAACCTCAAAACATTTGCAAGTTTGATTATCTAAGCTGCTCAAACCCCTGAAGCCTGCAATAAACTTACGTGACAGAACTCATGAGACCAAAGGAATGGGAAATATTCTCTAACTGTGGCAGTGTGGGAAGTTATCACCTATAGCACTGCACTGGAAGTGACTGTACACAAAGCAGATTTTGTGGACAAAACCACCATCTGCTCATCCTTACCTTCAGTGCAAAGTTTAACAGCTCTACCTAAACTATTGCTTCGATGTTACTCAACTTAAGCTTCACTGTAGCAGACTGGAAAGCAGGAGTTGGACTGGCATAGCATATGAAATGCAACTGTGATAATATTCACTCAGGGCAGCAAAAAGAGTTAAGGGAAACAAACTCTTAAACAATTCAGTTAGGTCTGCTGGAAGATGTCTCTCCATGCCATATATTTCTAATTGGGTAGGAAATTTCTGAGATTTTATTCAGGCTAATCTAAGTCTGCAGTCAGCGGGAGCTTGCCTGTGCAAGGTCTCTTGTGTTTGACCCAGTGCATCTTGCATATTTGCTTGTGATCCCAGCCAGAACAGAAGAGTTGAGCAAAAGTTAAAAATAGACAACCACAGATTTGCTACTGGAACATTTATGAACTATGTAGCTTGGCCAAGGATCAAGAAACTTTCTAGCTTTTTTAAATACACTTGTGTCCTGATCTCTTCTTGAGATAGTACAGTCCTTTTCTTTTTTTTTTCTTTTTTGCTTTTCTGCTTTTAAGTCATTACTAGGCATTTGTTAAAATGCCTCCTTCTATACTGGCAGGTGTAATGATCTCCCATCTACCCCACACTTGCACTAGCATCAAAACAACTAACTTGCTCTGAGTCATACCTGCCCTTCCCAGCTTGAGGGCCTACGTCTCACAACTTTATTTTTAACTGCTAAGAATTGTCTGTTACCTCGTTTCAGGCCTTCTTCTTTCATTTGTTTCAAAGGGGATGGACCAAACTCCTCCTCCACAGGCCGGAACATCCTTTTGACCAGGACACTGCCACTAGAAAACACACAACAGGGACCATGTCACAGTACAACTGTGCTCCCAGCAGGAGAGGAGGCAACAGCAGCAGTCATGACTCGCTTCGTACTCTGGCAAAACCCCCACTGGCTACTCAAGTAGCACCAGACCAGAAACTGCAAGGATTTAGCTTTTGATGCTTATCTGAACTCTCCAAGCCTCTCAAATTGCCCAGATTGATTGGCTGGGACAGGTGACAGGAAAATATGCTCCAATGTTACATACTATTTTGAAAACCCCAAAGGCCCTTAACTGTTTAAATATTGAGGGAAGGGGGGTGAGGAGGAAGAAACAGCGAAGTAAGGAGCTGAACCCACATTTACGCATTGATTCACCTCCTCTTCAGGGTCAAGGAGAGAGCCCCAGGAAACACCAACAACATTTCTACAATCCAAGACCATACGAGCCAGCGAGTTCAAAAGGAAAAACATGCTGGGCCAAATCCAGCGCAAAGCTGCGACGCGTTCTGCCGGGGAAGCTGAGGGATGAAGGCACCACGGCCGCCCTCTCCCCTTGGCGTAGCTTTGTCAGGACTTGGTGTCTCCTTTTAGTCTTGGAGGAGAAAACTGAAGCCAATGTGCTTGGTGCAATAAACCCCTTTGTTTCTCAAATTCCACCATGAGCCTTACGAAGAACACTAGCTCCATAAAAGACACAAAAAGGGCCTCGTGTTTTCAAGTCAATGTTAGCTGCAGGTGCCCGGCCTCTCCCTACCACAGGCCACTTTTTGCAGGCTTACGTGAGTGCACTTGTCTTACTCCAAACTCTCAGATTCAAGTAATTGATAGAAGTATGGAGCTTGCACACATTACAGTTAATACCGGCTGGACTTCAGCCACACATATTAAAAACCTTATTTCCTGACGTCTCTAACTATTCTAGGGACTTTCTGCAATTATTCCAGTCCCTCCAAAGCCAGTTACAGGGTGCTCCCATTTCCAACCTTCCTCCTTCCCACGATCTCCCGTTCTCTTTCCGCCTTTCTCTTCTGGCACTTGGGCGTTCTCTCTGCAGTTCCTGTATTTGTCACATACACACCCGCGTGCTGCTAAACAGCTTTCAGGAATGCAGTGAATTTCAGTGCTTCATTAAGTAATTCCTGGTTTTTAAATTATTTGAGAACCCTTATATATATAAAAGGCACTTTATTATCAAATATATTGTCCTGTCCCTGTATGGAACCTTAGGGCTCTTTAAACTGTTTTACCTGGAAATGTAATAAAAAATAGATATAAAAAGCAGACAGTTCACATGAAGGAAAAGAAAGTTACCATAAAACAAATCTCCCTCTACCAGTTAGTTCTACATATTATTCACCTTTCATTAGTGATGTGAGAACATGAGGAAAGGAGGACAAAGGGGATCAGTTTTATCTGATTTCGTGTTTTGTGCCTGCTTTCTGTAAGTTTGAACTGCTAACTGCAAAGCTTGTGAAAAAATAAACGTCTTACCCTTCTCTCTCATCATCTGTATTATAGTAAACCTAGAAAGGTGGAAAAAAACACAATTATTCCCAAAACTCAGACACCTGCTTAACAGAATAACTTCAAAAGGGAGAAAAGACAAGTGGTTTGCACTTTTTCATCTGTTAAAAACCCTCTCCTTCTATAAAACACAAACATCTAGTTCTAATTGTGATCTGGAAAAAGTGTGGCTTAGAAAAACTGCTGTTGAGTATCATCTAGTGGAAATATATCAAAGCATTTTGACAGACATTGCCCTCTCTCCTGGTTTATATCATTTTCCCCAATTATTTTACAATCCTTTAAATCAGATCACTATTCACCTAAATTACCCCTAATACGATTTAAGCCACAACACTCACAAGCTTTTGTATGTATTTAATACTGTCTGAAAATCTAATTAAACTATAAAGACCAACATCAAACTACAGGCCTAATGGAAACAAAATTACTAATGGTACAGCTGAACTTTTTTGCATGGGCTGTGGGCAGAAGCTCAAGTCCAGACCGTTGTTTTGTGTAAATCAGTATAGCTCACAGTCCCTGGGACCAAATTTACAACAGCAGCAAATGCAGCTAACAGTAGCAGGGGAGGTATAAAATCACAGACTGTTGTCAAAGGCTTTACAGAACAGGCAGCCAAATTCCTCACAACGCGCCGCAGGTCCACACCACCAAGTGTACCAGCATTCCAGCTGCTGAGTTACCGTGCAAGCGTTGGGCAAAGGGAGGATACCGGAGCCCCGCGTTCTGCTGTATCTGAGGTCTGTAACTCATTCTATGACCAGTGGCTATGAAAGTGGCTACACTTTCATAATAAAACAATCATAAATAATAAACTATTGTCATAATAGATCATTCTTATATTAAATAATACACAAAACAATTGAAAAGTTCAGGATAGCAAGAATGCCGATACTGCAACCTATACAGCAGTAAAAGACAGGGCTGAACATTGCCTAAGAGCTAGTAAACTGGGTTATCTTCCAGTTAGTTTAGAAAATTATTTACAGGATTACATATACTAAGGAATGCTTCCCTTCCACCTTCTCCTGTTTTGAGACAAATCCACATTCTGGTTTGAAAGCCATGAGGACAGACGGTACCCAGCACTGATATGTGAGTGGGCGTCTTTCCAGTTTTGGAGAGCAAGTCAGTGACAGCTGTGATTGCAATGTCTGTGCTCTTTGTGCTTTGCTCTACCACAATTCTTACTGCTTCAGAATAAATGACAATTCCAACACTTAGTGTCATTTAATCTTCATTATTTTAATATTTTGCAGCAAGATGCATATAAAACTTCCTCATCTACTATTTGTCTTTATAAGCACATGCATAAAGGTCTCATTCCACTCCCTGAGACGTTAATAAATAACAGGTTCATATTCAAAAAATTGTCAGAGTTGACCTTCCAGTCCAGGTTTTCAATTTCCCAGCAAGCAATAAAGTAGGTCTTAAAAGAGTCAAGTCAGCAAAGACCCTGGTGAAAATGACTTCTGCACTAAGCCAATACTGAATATTAACATTAGCACAATAGATTTTTACTTTGCAGAGTGAAAATGTTTTCTTCAAGGAATTCCCAGACCTCCAGGCGATGCTGACAGAAAATGGGCAGTGGTGTTTAGTGAGCATACCCTTGACCTCCTTACACATTTAAGAGCCTGGTCTTTGTTTTCGTTTGTCACAGGGAGGGGGATCTCTGCCACCACAAGGTGGCACTTAATTTCATCAAGCCAAATAGCACATTCAAAACCAGGCTTTCTTTCAGTCACAAATTAACCTCCTACTTCAAAATTCTTGACTGTTTGTTCCATTCTTTCTTCCTAGCAAAAGAATGGCAAAACCATAACAAACACAAACTAGTCAGTTGTTAATGATGTATAAACTCCTTTTTTGCACGCAGAAATCGAAAGGCACTCTCTCTTGTAAGGTCTTTTTTAAACGACTCACCAAGAGCTGCATTTACCAAAAGGAGTGCTGAAACCAAAGGCCCCCAGGAACAGTGCTTTGTTTTCCTAAAACCTGCCTGGGAGAAAACGTGGCTGGATGGCAGGAGGGCAACGTCTCGTCTCATTATCATTTCCTACCTGTCCAGTTCTTTGTAGGTTCCCAAAGTGAACATCCGGTATGAAGAGAACTGGCTGGGAATCCAGGTCAGCCATTGTTTTGAAGAAGGTGATATCGCTCTTTTTTTGCAGAGGGAGTGCACTCAACTTCCCTTCAGCTGTTAGGAGGATCACAAAGCAACGTGGTTATGAGAAGAGACAGGTTAAGCGTGACTTGGCCCCAAACCAGAAAGGCCTGTCTTACTCACAGTTATTACACGAGGCTTGGGACGCCTGGCCTTTGCCTTTCTTCCTGTTTTGCTTCCTCTCTTCATCTCGGATTTTCCTTTCTGCTCCCTGATGCAAAAAAGACAACCCACAGATATTATCAGACAAGGCCACTGTGAGCATCGTACCCTGCGACGCCTGGAACTACAGTGATGGACACATCAGAAATGCTGAAACAGAGACTGGTTATTCCATTACTGATAAATCTGACCAGGTTGTTGGATCGATCACCCATGCCCAAAACTCTGGTTGGCACATCCAGCAGCCCCCAGGGCTGGAGACAGCAAGAGGAACATGTCCACACGTGGGCTTGGAGGAGACGGGATGGACGGCTCAGGAAGCTGTTGCCACCACAACTTGCACAATAGGCATCCCGAGCCCAGTGCCTCTGAGATGGACAGAGTGTTCAGGCCAAATACTTTGCGTATCTATTGACGTAAAACACCCGCAGGATTGCTATTGTCTTAGATCATGCCTGTGCTAAGCTTTTCCCTAAACTTTCTTCCACCCACCTTGTCCGGGGGTGGCATCACTCCACTGCGGCCAGCTTTGTAGAGGCATCTGAGATTTGCCAGTGCAAGAAGGCTACACTGACAGCTTGCCAACAGTGCAAGAGCTCTTACAGAAAAATACAGGCATTTCAAACAGGGAGAAGCCCTCCAGAAACTGGGAAGCAATGTAGCACTGCCCTATTAGGCCCCAGGAACTCCTGGGAAGTTGCAGGCTTCTGTTATGTAAATACACTCCCAACAAGTTTAGAAAATAAAACTTGTTATTGACATAAAAAGCAGCAACACCTCCTTTGAAGTTCTCCTAATTTACTTTATAAATATGAATAGTCATGTTGTGAAGGGTATTAGAGATCCATATGCTCCCAGACAGTCAGCACACAAAATTAAAGATTTTTTTCCAAATTAAAATTAGAAGTTTCTTTAAAAGAAAGGGGGGAGGGGGAGGGAGGCAAGGAAAGCCAAAAATATCCACTCAAGATGGCAAAATTTGTGCATAAACCAATGAAACAAGCTTGAAAAGAATGCAAGGAAAGATGTACTCCTGGCTCTGATCTATCAATAGACTTCCAGAGGTCGAAAGAGGTGGAGGAAGAAACAGCTCTTTAAAAAACATGAAGGTGTCTAACAGAAACATTGCCTCCAGACCCAGGTCCCAATTCAGCTGCCACTGACAGAAGACAAGGGATTCAGAGTTGTGCCCTTATCAAAATTGTTTCTAGGGGCACATTTGCGTCTTTAAAGGCCAACTGTTCTTGGGCAGAAAGGAGCAAAATCATGCCTCACAGCCACTGTCCTGCAGAAGACACATCCCTGAGAGCCCCGGGCTGCACAAGGTGGCTCTGAGAGTCAGCTGCGGCCCTATCTACCGCTCGGTGCTGCCACTCTGCTGTCACAGGGAGTGGGACCAACCCTGAAAGTCATTTCATACACAGGGAAGCATGAGTTTCCCCTCAGGAATGCAGAAACCGAGGACTCAGCCTTTTATACACAACAACAAATATACGTTTTGCTGATTTTTCTTTGATACTCTCTGTAACTATGAACTTGGTAAAGCTTCACAGCTTTGTCTTTATTCAAGGCAAGATACTCCCAAGTCCTCTGGGGTGCGGGCAATCTCTGAGCAGGGCAGCCATTCCCACCCACCACTGCTTATTTGTGCCACAGCCGCGTTACAAATGTGGCAACTGCAATACCCACAAAACTATCTACCAGCCCTTCTGAGCTAGGAGAATCCCACATGGCACAGTGCAGGGATGCCCACATGACGTACGTCATTTTTGTTGGTGCTGAGACGGTGGACCACAATGAGATTTTTGCATACCAGAGCATTTCTGCTGGACAGTTTTCACAGCTGAGCCATCTGACACATATCTAATAAATCAGAGTTTGCATATCTCTTCGTGACAGAAGAAGAAATAACCCTCTCATAGGGGACTAAAAATAGGGTCTGGCCAGTCAAATAATTGAGTACATTTTTCATTTTTTCATTGATGTCTGGACATTGTATAAACGCAACAAGTACTTCTGCTACTACCCGTTAGCAAAACACAGCCTATGAATTTCAGCTGATTCAAAATACTTCTTTTCCAAGTCTGCAGCTTATTTAAGCTTATGTCTTGCATTCTAGCTCCAGCCTGGCAAAGCCCTTACCATCATAAGGACCACTGCCATCACCATTATGAAGCTTATGTGTACACCTGTTTCTACTTCAAGGCCAAAGCGTTCCGTATCTGGTAGGACAGGCCCATAGACTTCAGCCTTCTTCTCTCTAAAGCTGAAGATTAATAGGCAGTTAATACCCTATGATAATCCATTTTCCCTATGACAATCCATACTGAAGACAAGAGAGCAGTAACTGCATATATTCCAATCAACATGTAGTTTTTCAGAGTAAAGAAACCAGGATTAATTTATTTGATTTTGGAACGTTATTGTATTTGCCAAGTCAAATGCTTCTGCTTCTTTTCAGCGAGGCTAATCACATATAGAAAATCAAAATATCTCTGAATCCCCAGTTCCTTCATACACAGTGGCTAAAGCATCTTGCAATATATAAATATAAATAGGCCTGGCAGCAAGTTTCCCTGACAACCTACTTAAGGAATAAAAATTATATTCTCTTATCATAATGCAGCATCAGTGATCTGCACATGATGAAGAGACTGCAAGGGCAGAGAGAACTGGCACTGACAAAACAAGATCTGCACTGTAACAGTTGCTTTGAAGATTGCCTACTGGAAAATATACAGGGACAAAAGACTGGAGAATGAATAGGCAGCAAGCACGTGATTGCAACCTTTGCAGCCTTTATCTCCATACATTTATGTCACAAAGCACACACTGGATGTGAGTTGGTGTTGCTCTCTATTTCATATGTAAATGAACACTAAATTTAAGCAACTGCCTGAGTAAATACTAAAATATATATAATATGTACCACTTAGTTAAATGTAGTTTTATTTCTTCAGGGATACTCTTTCCCCAACAGCTATGCGGTGTTTCTGCTGGAGAACATTAATTTATCAGCAAATGTTTTTTTTAAAAACTGGACACCTCTACCTGTGATTTATCTAAATTACTATACAAACACACCTACTGGTCTTAAAGAGGCACCATCACTGCAGAAAAAACATTTGTGAGAATACTGTCAGGCACAGAAACTTTTTTTCTTCCATGTTTCAAACAAAGATACATTTCAATACTTAGCGGGGAGGAATTTACTGTGCAGTTCCTCTGATCCAGATAATTGTAATAAATCAGGCACTTTTCTCATCAGCTTCTCTTTGGGGTTGTCAGATTGGGGCACAATGGTGGAATTCGCACTTTTAAACTGTATAAAAATTATTATATGTTTGCTGGGTTTTTTTTAATGACCCTGTAATACTTCTTGTAATTGATCGTGACAAAGAGGTGGACAATAGCTGTCTCAGCTTCGTGGCCTTTCCCCAACAGGCATAAAACCAGCTGGGGAGGGCTACAAAGATGATCAGGAGACTGGAGCACCTCTCTTATGAGGAAAGGGGCTGTTCAACCTGGAGAAGAGAAGACTGAGGGGGGATCTCACCAATGCTTATAAATATCTAAAGGGCAGGCGTCAAAAGAATGGGTCCAGACTCTTTTCAGTGGTGCCTAGAGACAGGACAAGGGGTAACGGGCACAAACAGGAACACAGGAGATTCCACCTCAATTTGAGGAAAAACTTCTTTACTTTGAGGGTGGCAGAGCACTGGAACAGGCTGCCCAGAGAGGTGGTGGAGTCTCCATCTCTGGAGACATTCAAAACCCCCCTGGACGTGTTCCTGTGCAACCTGCTCTGGGTGACCCTCCTCTGGCAGGGGGGTTGGACAAGAAGATCTCCAATGGTCCCCTCCAGCCCCCACCATTCCGTGACTCTGTGAAACCCTGTCTTTGTCACTAGAGGGCAAGTCGCAGACTCAGCAGAGAAACAGACCAAGCCTGGGACCCTCCATTTAGCACCGCCTCAACTGGTGCCAGGTTTGTTTTGGCATCTTAAAAAGATGAGGGTACGCAGCCCCACCAGCAACCTTCCTCTGAGCATGACGAATCCTCCCAGTGCCACCAGCAAGTGGAAATTCTCCAACCATTTATTTACTTATAAAAGTACCGTGACAAACGGATGTCGGTAAAGATACAGCAGCGTCAGTGAGGGGAGAAGCAGGCCTCAGTTCCTTTCCAAGTGCCAATTAGCACAAACTGTCATGTGAATTGACCTTGATAATTTTAATTCATTTGCATTCATTCAACTAATTTTCAGCCCTGCATTAAGTTAAAAAGCTCTGCGTGCATATATGTGTGTGTATACATTTATATTATACAGATACAAATCCCATTATCAATACTCTTGAGCCCTCCAGTTCCCACTTTCAATATAGTTTTAATGTTGGTAACACTTTAACTACCCCTGTGATCTTTTCTTCTACTTTGAGACAGTTTTGATTAAAAGACTCAACATCCATTTCCTGCTTTTTAGTCTGGATATTTGAAGTACCAATTAAGCCAACAGATGCAATGAACATGTATTATTCAAAATCTCCGCCAGTTGTGTCTACAGGTCACCCTTGATGAGTTTGTGCTCTGAATTTCCTTCTTTTTTTTAAATAATTCAGACTTTTCTAATTGCTTTTCAAAAACAGGTAGATAAAAATGACTTGTTACTTTGATATTTACTGAGCTTTTAACATCCAGCTGCAGCTTCAAATCTCTAAATATTTGACATTCAAAGTTACAATTAAAAGCATAACATTTTGACTCCAAGAAGACCTCAGTGCATACATTTACATTCATTACTTTCAAAGTTTTTGCTCCACTAACATAACTGACTGATTAGCCCTCAAGATCCCGTTGTCAAGACAGCAACAGGGGAATGAACTGAAAAAGGGGAAGGAGCAGCAGCACGGAGACCTGGAACAGTTGAACTCCTACCCTTTCCATTAAAAAGTTAATGCTACATATTGCCTGGGGCATGGCCTTTTGCCTTTCTATTCCCATCTGTAAGACGGAAAGACTAATTTGGATAAATTTCTGAGTCACTTAAATAGATGTAGGCTCTTGAATCCCTGAACCTTGACTAGAACCCAGGCATCAGCTGCCCCCTGGAAGGTCATTCCCAGCAGGGTTAAAGTCATTGGCTGGCAGGTGTTAAACACAACTGAAACGTGGTCACACTCACATTTAAGAATCATCACTGAGATAATATTCTGAGCAACTGTTTCTACTCACTGTCAGACTCATTAAAGCATGATCTATGTTTTGGTGCTGAAAAATCTTACCAATTCCCACAAAGGAGTCAGGAAACTCACAGTAAAAATTTTGCAAAAGGGGGAATGAGCAAAAAAAAGAAAAGAAAATAGTTACTGAACTACAAAGTGGGAATGGCTAATATATTTTTGCAGTTTACTTTTAATAAAAAAATCCTAGCAACATTGAAGCTTCCAAAATAATGGTATGTAATCAAGTGGAGGGAAAAAAACCACCAGCTTTATCACTGGGACTCAGTGTTTTCCACTGTATCATAAAAAAGAGCCTAGCAGGCCTTTCAAAAAGGTGCATTTCTCTATCAGAGACCTCTCCACAAAGTTTACACATTACCTATCCTGGCTCTTAGAGCGAGAAGGGGTAACATCATCAGAATGGCACTTGCGTGAGCCTATGGTCAGCACTGACCTTCTAAGCAGAGACCTTTACCTTTGTGCTTTCTATGACTTTTTGATATTCCTGTATCACGACCTATAACATGCTGTCCTTAAACACTCTAACTATTGCTCACAAGCTGAGGAATCAGGGCCAAAAAGGCTGCAAAGCAGTAAAATAAATAAAGTAAAACCTATTAGATTTATGATATAGCTGATATCCAAATTCTACCATGAAACACAACTCTTTATGGAAAGAAAAAAAAAACATTTAACTAGGTCTAAAATACAGCAATAATAAACTGTCTAACAAAGTTCCTCTTTTATCCACGGTAATTGTGCTTTCCACTTACCTTGTCACAAAAAACCTTGATCTGGCAGTAGGCTCGGTGGATGGGTTTATTGCTGCGGTTGTTGTAGCTGTACGTATCAATCTGAATCATCAAAGGAAGCCCTTTCACTCCTTTTTGTGAGGAGAAGTCTGTGCTCAAGCAATTCACTGTGATGAAAATCTGTGTGCCAGAGAGATTGCTTTTAAAACGTAATGCAAACAACAATTAAACTTCTGGAAACATATATAAACAAATTGGAAAATAAAAACAGATACCTCCCTCCGAAAAAAGATTTTAATTCAGCTACGATCCACACTGGCAACTCACAAATTTATTCTCCGCTTCTGTCCTAAGTCCAGCAAAGATGTTCCCATGCTGGGAAAAAGGACAAACTATTAAGGTGTGTACCAATGCTTCAGTTTAGATCAGGAGCCCGCATTTGAGATGTATCATTTGATTGCCCCACCTTACTGTGCTTTGGTTCACACCAGAAAGCTGAGACTGCATGAGCTGGATTCTCTTTGGAAGCACCAGAGCAGAAGATGTGTCCAAGGAGCACACCTCACCTGCTCCAGCTGTTAATGGTTGCTTAGTCTGTGGGAACTGACTAAAGATAATCTGAGATAAAACCTCCTAAAAGTGTTTCACGTGGATGTCAGGTCTTCAGCCCTGACTTGTTTCACTCTACAAACCTGCTCTGTATGTTTGCACTACTTGTTAATATAGACACAGGAAGATCATCTTGCATCGTCCTTTCCAGCCATATTTTGGTCTGTTTTATTCTTCTGACAGCTCACAATTTAAATTCAGTGTGGCCAAAGAAAAGTCCTACCCTCCCCACCCCCCCAATTCTCTTCACACTCTTTCTTCCTCCACCCCATCAACAGATACTCCTGATCTTCACTTTAAAGGTCCTTCACTATCTTTCTTCAACTTCAAAAATGCCTCTCATCCTGTTTTTCAAACCGGAATGGAATTTCTCCAACATTTATAAAACTACTCCCTACCTCTTCTCAGAAGTCCCTTTTGACATGTAGCATCCACACAACTTGACAGTGTCCTTGGTTCTGGGAAAGCCCTGCCTGCCTTTGCGTCAGAAACCCATCTAGTGCTTTCCTTCTACACCCACTTACGTCTGTTGACAGCCACCAGTCACCTCCTGCCCTCTAACCTCCACCAGTGGTACTACGGGGCAAGGTGTTTGTGCAGCACCTGGCAGGAGGGTCTCCCATCACCCAGTCTCTCAAAGACTACTTTGATGCAAAGCAAGCATTGTGAACTGAAACATCACTGGTAGCTTTCAGTCAGGATAGTGTGCATGAACCTTGAGAGATGAAACTGTATTAAAAATCCAACTGTTCTTCCCAGTGATGCATATGTGCATTACATAGTAATTTGGGCCAATCATTTATCGACCCGATTCTACTTTTCACTTTTCCTCAGTTTAAAAACAACAACCCCAAAACCGTGAACTAAGGAAAAGGACAGAGAAAACTGCCAGTGCGTATTTGCTGAACCAGGAGGACGTGAAACCTGCACCAGCAGAATGAGCGCTATGGGGAATGCAGAGATCTGCGGGGTCTCTCAAACAGACCTGATGCACACACCTCACGGCGCAAAGAGGCCAACAGGTCCCTGGGGTCTGGGAGGGTTCAGGAAGGCAGAGCATGAAGGAACCCCTCCCCGATCCACAAGCAAGGGAAAAAAAAACAGAGCGACCAGAACACTAACATCCCTAAGAGAAAGGCAGCTTCAAATCGAGAAGGGTTCTGGCAAGGCTGCTGGGGGGGTACTTTACTCTAATAGCAGAAGTTAACATTACAGTCAGGTTTTTTACGATGGAGCCAGAGCAGCTTGTTTGCCTGACTGAGCTAATGGCACCTCCGCATTTCTGCTTCTGATTGTATCACAGAGCTGCATTTACAAATGAAATAGTTGAACTTTAACTGCGGGCAGAGGAGGGAGGCGGGGAAGGGCCCTAGGTGAAACTCTGATTTTGAAGCTGATAGTGTTATTTCTGTTTCAAATTACAACTTGATCTCCTCCAGCTCCAAAGGTAAGTGTGGATACGGGTGCCTATGCCTTTGAAATATGCACGGCCTGAGTTTTCATTTGCCTTCAAGACTCCTTTACAGTGTCAGGGCAATGCTTTAAAGTGCACGTGAACACAGAGCAGTGGAATGAGGTCTGGCATAAAACAGGATCTGGTCTTGCTGTATTTTAGCCCATAGTTCTGCAGAGGCATTTTCCAAACTGTACGTTAAAATGTGAGAGGGGACAGATGCAGGCTTTGCATCTACCCAGCAGTTTGTGCATCCACCACCTGAGTGTGCAGCAATGCACATTCAGCTGAGAAGTGACAAAAGACCTTGTCCCACCTTAATCAACTACATACACTGTGTGCCTCTTCCGCTGCCTCCAGAAACTGAGCAGAGTAGGAGCGGCTGGGGAAGACAGACTTTATCGTTTTAGGAGTCCCCATACAGCAATAACAGATTATTCAGCATGAATAATAGATTGATGCTGTAAGATTCAATATTCTTGTCCTGACACTGTAATCCATCAGGATCTCTCTGAGGAGCAATGACTGTACATTCCTGCGCATGAAGTGTACTACACTTTCTGTCATATCATTTGCACCTCGCAGATAGACAGATGGATTCGAATTAACACAGATCATTTATTTTGAGGAAAATTTCTGTCTCCACACTATCTTCTATTAGCTTTCCTGTAAAGCATAACACTGACGTTGGATTTGAAAAACATGGGGGGTGTGCAGAGGGAGGGGGAAGAAGTTCTGTCACTTGAGTTGATTATAGGTGGTTTTTTTTCTTTGTATGACTGAAGATTTGCACAGTTTCAACACCGTGGTGCAGCAGTGAAACGGGGCCCGGGGAACTCTCTGGACAGTCCCCTTCTCTCTGCCCCTGCCCTGCCCAGAAACCTTCACCTCCTTGAGGGAGTGGCCGAGGAACGCGCCTGCTCTGATTTCACCTGCCTGTCCAAGCACAGCCTGCTCTGCCCTTTACAACCCTCACCTCTCCCTCCTTTGCAGCTCCTGTCCATAATGCAGGTACTCCCACTCGCAATGAAACAAGGAGCAAAACAACCCCACAGGCAGCCACGAAAAGATTAAGTCCCATTCTACCTCTCTTGGAAGACACTCTGGTTTAAGAGCCTCCTTGCTCTGGTCTGTTGCATGGCAGAGTTACATGGTCAGAAAATGTAGAGTTAAGTAGAAATGACAGTAGCAAAAGTAGAAACCACTGCTTTTTTTTCCCCCCCAGGGCCCTGTCTACACTTGACTTAGAACTATTTTAATAGATGTGACTATGGCTGTACCGGAATTCATTTACAAACTCTTTTTTTTTCCTGTGCAAACTAGATTTTAGCAATGTTTTGCTATCAGGAACAAGTTTGGGTTGTTGTTATAGTGATGTCTTTTTTTTTTAATGTCAGCATATCTTAGATTTGAGCAATTAATGACAGAGTTCCACCCATCTAGTCTCCAGCTCAGGCATGCCATTGGCAATGAAAAACTAATTTGGAGAAACATTTGTTGCCTGAGAAAGTTTCAAAAGTGGCCTAAGATAATGACAACTCTCCTGTTTGTTATAGAGCATGCCTAGAAAAAGCACTCTCTCTCTCGGGGAAGGCGCTCCTCCACAGTGTAGCTGTTATTATGTGAATTACTGACTGTTTGTTAAACACTGCAGCATCATTAGCGATGTACAAGACACAAACACAGTAACCTGCCTTAAGAGAAAGCAAGGCCCAGAAATGCATTTCCCCTTTTAACATTTAATCCAGCCAATATGACTCCTGCTGCGGTCTCTCAGCTTATACACTTTAAAGGTCTACAGTTACGAAACCTCTAATATAAGCCTTTTATTACTATTTACATTTCTGGCTGCCATCGTCTCGGAAAGAGCCAAGGGCAGAAGGGAGGGAAGAGTGTGTTGTAGCACAAAATCAGAAACTTAAAGCAATTTCTCTACTGAATACTGGTAACACATAGAAATTATGCCTGGGTGATGGATCTTTACAAAATCCAGTTTTAAAGGGGTTCATCCCTCCAGACTGTAACAACAAAGAGTTAAACGACTTGTCTCTTAGATGACTAGCATCAATGCCATCATTCCTCATATACACAGAAAGTGTGGTTTTATAGTTTCTCCTGCCAGCCGTTACCTTATAAATCCCATACAAAGGTAAGACCTTTGTTTTATTTCAATACAAATGTCTCCAGCAAATGTTTACACTACTCTTTTGAAGCTTCCTCAACCCACACCACACCCCAGCAACTACATAAAAATGCCATTTGCCTTGAATCCCAGATGCATACTTACTGAACCATTTGTATACACTGAAATTTCAACACTATTTGCTACCACAGGTTAACTCTTCTTTAATATACACAAGTGTGTATGCATGCATTACATATATATATTAAAAAATATATATGCACGCATAGACACACAGACATGGTTTATTAAACCAGTTGCCAAGTCTAATCCTACATAATTTCTGGTACTAATTCCCCCAAATAAAGTCTCTTCCTCCAACCTTTAAATTTTGAGACTAAAGAAAATATTAATTTCCTCTCTAATGAAACGAAATTTGATCTAAGGAAGGAAATTAATAATTAAGAACAAAGCAATTCTTATACCAGTCAAAGCTTGTCCTAAGAATTGCTAACAATGTTAAAGAAATATGGACTGTCACAATAAAAATCACTGATAGACTGTGCTGTTCTATCAGCTTGATTTTACAGTTGTGCCCACTGGAATCATAGCTCACTTTGGCCCACAATATCTAAGAACCTAATCCTGCAAATCACTCACTCATTGAAAACACAGCTTATTACTGCATGGGCTATGCCAAAACTCATTAAATAACTGGAAAGGTTCCCAGAGGCTTCAGCATACTTTGGATTAAAGATCTACATTTCAGTTAAATATAGCAGGACAATGATTGCGTGCAAGTATACACAACAACTGCACAGCACCCAACTACTGTACACACCAGAAAGCATGTGCCAGCACCTGCCTGAATAACATCTCTGCCGACATGTCTGCTTACTGCACGTCCAAGTTGCAACGCTTTGCAGAAATCAGCAATTTCTTGATACCATTGAAAAGTACTTTTTTGTCTGCTTTAAGATGACATTTTTCTTTAGCAACTGTTCACTGAAGCCACACTTTTAAATTTAAGGTTAAAAAGTGCTTTCCATAAGAATATACAACTAATCTACTGTTTAAGAGTAACATCATCCTAACCATTTTCAATTAGCAAAGTATTAATCGGAGAGAAGGCATCTCTCAAAGAGCTGGTATGATTTATGACAAAGATAGTCTCCTTTGACCAGGAGAGTTCTGGTTCTTAATTCTCCTTCTTGCAAACTAACTTGTGTCAGCAATCAGACTGCAAGCAGGCAGATGTGTGTCTATCAAAAAGGAAGCTGAGCTCTCTGTTCCAAAGCCTCCACTAGAACTTTGTCAACCAGCCACATGCTGCAGCAAAATCTCCTGTAGAAAAACAGCAAAGCAACTACCTACCTGCTAGCGTATCATAAAAAGACTTTTAAAAGACAGTTAAAAAGTCAGCCAGTTCTTGTCAATTGTTGTTTGTTTCCTCACCTTTTTTTTTTACACAACTCCTTTAAAAATACCAAACATAGCATTCAGGTTCAACCAAAGGGAGCCATAAATCACCTTGCTCATAAATGTTGCATATTTATATATAGAAGTAAATACAGGAGTGAAAGGAAGATGGACTGTACAAAAAGTATTCTTCACTTCCTACCTCTGCTTTCTTATTGCACAGTATTTTTGTCTCAAGGCAGCATAAGAAAGAGTTTGACATGGTTGGAGAGCCTTCCACACATTTCCCTGCATCCTGCTCTGAACAACAAGCCCCACCGTGACCTCTGTACGACGGCCCCAGCAGAAAAGGATGTTGTTCTAGAAAAAGGTAGGGATGTGCCAGGCCCAACTCTGCTCTGCCAGAAGGCAAGGGGATTGCTGTTCTCGATCAGAGACAGCAGTGGAAGCGCTGTACTCTGACTTTGGTGCTGTTCCCTTAGTTCACGGAAAGCAATGTCAAGATTATTCCACAGCTCAACATGTGCTGTACAAGAATCCCTCTTCCATTGACTTGTTCTGCCAAGCACCAGTAGGAAGATGAGAGACCGAGCAACAGGGAGCTGGAGCCAACACCCCAGTTCCCTTCAGGTTACCGAGGCAATAAGGAGAGGCCTCTGCCTCTACTCTCCAAATGCCTGTTTCTTCCACATAAGATCCAACACTGCCTTACAAACCCTTCGCAGACTCACTGTTAACGGGCAGACTCTGGCTGTCACACCCGAGCTGTTATACTCTGGTCCTGAAGGGCTTCCAGGAGGAGGGGACTGCTCTGCTTGCCTGTGGGAGGAGAAATCTGGCTTTGTATCAGCTGCCCTTCAGGTGGAGTAGGAAAGTGAGAAATCCGATGCCCCAGATAAATCTTTCTAGCTGCGGGACTTAGTCTCCCAGGAGAGACAGGGATATTTGGTTAGATGATTTCTGCTTCTTCTGTTTGATTTTTCAAGACTGCTCCCCTGTGCACTTCCAACGACCAGACTGTTTTCTTTACTTCTTCCCAGGCCAGTAGAGCGCTTCATCATATCACATCTCAGAGGCCCTGGAAAGAACTGCTCTGTGCCGCTTTTGTCTGACTCAGAAGAGAAAGGTCTTTGTGCCTGTGAGGTTAGTTTTAATCTTGAAGTTGTGGTGAAAAGGGAAAACAACACTGAGCAGAAACAATGGAGCCAGTTTAAAGATCATCGTTCAAAAAGCTTAAGAAAGGAGAGTCTGTAATTAGGCCTTGAAATTCTTCATCTCCTTGGATGAGGTAATTGCTGGAGAAAAAACAGCCTTCAGTGACGTGCCTCAGAGTCCACAGCTTTCAAACACCGCAGGGGCATCCTATGGGAATCCCCAGACCCAGCGCAACTGGTTATTGTATTAGACTCTCCAACAAGAGCAAGCATGTGGGTACATGTACACGTATGCGGGGAGGGAAATACTTTAGTGCATGGTGATAAGCCTTCAGGTACAACCTGATTTATGCCTGATAGCCCAATACCAAAGCACGTTATGAATCCTCTTACTTTTATCAATACATTTGCAGCTCAAGCTCCTAAAAGATCAGATATTTGATAACTACCCCCCAAAATAAATATGTATAAACCAATTTGCACTTTAATGATTACTTCCTGCAGAAGTACAAGTGGTTTGCTTAAGTTTCACTCCTGACACTTTTTTTAATCCATCAACAATAACAGAGTCATCATTTTAAAATCTTACTATGTTATATTTCCAGTGATGATTGCGAGAGTTGTGTTCTTGATGTTCCAGCACCCAAGACAGGAGCAATGTGAATGGTGCGAGATTAGAACAAAATGTCCGAGGATAACACCTGACATTAGTGGATGTGACTTTCTTGCTCCCACATCAACGTGGTGTCTTACCAAGCCTGGCTTGCAGCTGCAAATGCAAGCGTGCTATAGAACTGCCAGCCCTGGCAATGGGGATGGCAGTTGCTGGTGGGAGAAGACTGCCATGCTCTAGCCCTGGGAGGGCTTCTGTAAAGGTCCTTGAGCAAGTCCGTCGGGTTGGAGATCCCAAACCTGTATTTGCTGTATTTGCTTGCATAATGATCACACGCACACAACGGTCATCTGTTGTGACTGCAGAGGACAACATACCACTGTATTTTGAAATGGAATCACATAATAGGGGAATATCTGGAGCGGTGAGAATGTAATCATTACATGAGTAAATATAGCACCATTAGCAACTGGGCCAAGTACAACTCTGTTTACCAGGGCCAGCTTTTGAAAGAGCTGGGTGGTTTTCAGAACTATTGTCTTTTCTTTAGTGCTCTATTCTTTTCAAATGCGCATCAGAGATGAAAATCCCTGTTGCTACAAACCTCAGCACCTTCAGTCAGCAAGTCAGGACAGCGAACATTAACGCTACCACTCCACGCTTGACGCAGTCTCTCACAGGACTCGCTCGATGCAATCCCTCTAACACTCCGTTAGAAATGCAATGGGGAGTCCTGCATAAAGATGTCTCCGGGTTTGAAAGATCCTTAGCATCACTTGAACATTGGACATTTTGTATTCAACATGAAAACAGTATCAAGGAGTTTGTTAAGCGCAACAGTGTTTGCTGTTTATTATTTCTACATCCCTGAGAGTCCCCCATTACCCCCACTCATTTAACACAGCCTATTTCCCTTGTTGTTTGCTTTCTGGGGGCCAACTTCTTCTTACAATTACTGGCAGCTTTTCATTTCTCCTACACTAGTCCGTGCAGCTGAAACACTCCGCCACCCTTTGGATAACCTTATCTATAAGAAACTTGTTAAGGTGCTCTGCTGTCCTGGTTTATAGGTCCACTGTAGCAGTCACATGCCCAGATGGAAAACCTCATGTCTGAAGGTACTTGACCATTAAAAGACAAAAAAAAGAGAAAGAAAGAAAGAATGCAGCAGTCCTCAAAAATACATTCATTCCCAACTGCAAGGCCAGTCTGTGTAACGCTATAAAAAATAATGGCACAAACACAAGGGAAGACATACATACAGAACATTGATTATTGGAAATGTTAATACTGTAGAAAGGAAGCTGATAATTTAGAGAAAAAAAATATTCACCTTGTGTCCTACACTGACTTTGCAAGTAGGAAAAAAACTTTTACTGTTTCTCAGGCTGGCCACATTTTAAATGGAAAACCACTGAGGGGCCACAAGTAGAAACTACACCGTGAGAGCCCTGCAGGTTTTCCTCAGAACTACATCTCTATTTGTCAGGTGACACAGGTGTGAATGCAATATCATCCCAACAGCCATTACATACCGTCTTGCCTTTTACAGTTGGCCAGAATCCCTGGGGTCAGTGAAAGACCACAGTTCGCCTGGCTTTGCAGAGACTGAGCTCTCTCACCTCCACCTACCTTTCTTATTATTTGTTAAAAAGATGAAAAGTGGAAAAGCTGACTAAGGATGGATGGTACTTATAAAGGGAAACCATCTGCATGTTTTTTTCTCACCTTTGCCTCCTCATTGACATCCCAAGTAAAGGACACAGCATTGAACGCAATTTCTTCAATATTCCCAATGGTATTAAAACTTTCCTTGTAATCAGCTGTAAGAAATAACAAACAAACAAAAGACTCATGAAAAAAGTTTGAACTTCCTCTTTTACAATTCGTAGTACATCTTTGTTTTTTCAGATGGTTTGTCTAATGCATCAAAACTACCTCTTGTATTGTTTATGTTGAATTATTAATAAACTTAATTGCAAAGAGGTAATATACTGCAGCTTGAGTCTTACGCATAGTATATCGCTAGCTAATATTCTTCCAAAACATTGCTTGTTCTCAAAAAGGAATTAGTGTGACTGTAGTGGGAATGAGTGGGTGCGTTCACTAGCTTAGCCAAGGAATGGCCAAAATTGTAAAATTAATTAAAAGCTACTGAAACACTTAAAGGGCCTGTTTAAACCTTGACATAAATAAATGACATTATGGTAAATCCTAAAGAAGCTTTCTAAAAAGCTACGAGCTATCACTGGAGGAAATAATCATTCCTTGCCCAGCTATTTCAACTTTTCCAGGAATTACTGCACTGGATGCTGGATCTCTGTTTAAAAAACACTGAAACAAATAAACAAACAATAAGCAAAGAACCAAAAACACAAAGATCCTTTCTCCAAAGTGTGTATGATACTAAAATAGTGAACAAACAAGGTATTTTTAAATTGTCCGACTACAAAATTTATACCTTCTTCTCACTTCTTTCCAAAGGGCTGTTAATATTCTCAGTAAGCTAGCATTTCAGAAGGAATGCAGAACAAGAGGAAGGAAGTCCAAATGTTAAAGATGACCCACCCCACCCAACCCCACCAAAACCAGTAAAGGTGGAAAACCACGTATGACAGCCAACTTCCAGGTCTTCTTCGTAAGCAAAACGAGGAACAAGACCCCTTTCTCTCTCCCTTTGCCAGCCAGTTTAACACACTTTCTTCTTTTTGATGACAGATTAAGACCAGGTTTGTAAGGAGACAATATCTGCTTGATTAAAGGAACTTGCAGATTCTTCACACAAATGCATCAACTCTCTTTGGGACATAGACATTTCCTTAGAATCCGCTTAGGGCTGTAACGGCTTTAATTGGACTTGGTGCCAGAGGGCTGAGATTATGTCATGCAGCAATCTCGATCTAATGTTTGCCCAAATCTGCACTTCAGAAACACACTGATTCTTAGTTTTGTAGTCAGTTATAGAAAGAGGATGTTTTTGTATTCTATAAATGAGACAACCAAATGGTTTCAATATTCATTCCCTTTGCCCTCCTAAAAATAAACTGTTGGTCTCTCAAAAAAAAAATTTCTAGGTAATAACTGTTTTAAAATTATTTATAACAAAAACATTGCTGCAAGGACAATTACTTAGAATAGAATCATAGAATCGTTTAGGTTGGAAAAGACCTTTAAGATCATCAAGTCCAACCGTAAACCTAACACTGCCAAATCCGCTACTAAACCATGTCCCTAAGCACCACATCTACATCTTTTAAATACCTTTTCTCCGATTTAAAATGCAGGGATGCTGGCATTTCACTGGGCAAGTGAAATTGTGTGCCTGGGATACATGAATGATTTTGGAAACAGTAAAAATTCACTGTTCTGACCATAGGAACAGCATAAGCTATCTGGTGGTGATGCAGCAAGTGAACATGGTGTTTGAGAGGGTGGGCAGGCTTTTCATTCCCATCATGAACTCAGATCTCCTTTCTAAATGAAGTCATTGGCTTCACTATCTAAATTCAGTGTGGGAATGCAAATGAGGAATGAGAAGACACATAAGTAGTTTAATATGCATGTGCACACATCCACCCACCCCTTAAATTTATGATTCACCAGAAAGTGCCACATGCAACTGACTGCTGCATATGGGCGTGCTGTGTAGGTGCACTTTGGAAAGACATGAACAAGATGTCTTGTAAAGACACATGTTTTCTTCTCCTAAAAGGCTGTCAGAACCTCGCATCCCACCAACCCTTCCCTTTCCCCAACACATGCCTCCACTTCCTTAATTGCCATACACAAATCTCACAGAGTGTCTATGTGACATGCTGTTTAAAAGCAGAAGTGCATCCTATTCCCCCCAATTTACAGATAATTAAAGAAGGATCCTCAGTAGATTAAGAAAGCATTTACATCCAAGGATATTTGAAAGTTGTTAGTGTGACTACAATTCGTCCTCTTCTGCTGCTGTGAGTTACCACAAATAGAAAACTGGGATGCTGCAATATGCAAGAAAATGGCTCTACAGGAATTATTTCCTCTTTTGTTGGGTAAAGTGGATATTAAACAATGGCAAATTTTAACATTAAACACTAATCATTTCCATGCATTACATACCATTGTAGTAGTTTGCGTATTGTGCACACAAATAATACAAACTATCCTACAAAAAAATATGGTCAAGACTCTGAAGCACAA
Source organism: Dromas ardeola (assembly GCA_013398915.1). Taxonomy (NCBI): domain Eukaryota; kingdom Metazoa; phylum Chordata; class Aves; order Charadriiformes; family Dromadidae; genus Dromas; species Dromas ardeola. The sequence goes on along the minus strand of VYZM01022309.1, from coordinate 274,381 downwards.
ATAATTCCAATCTAAAGCTTCCACACCCACCCTTTATGTCCATGTTTGAACCTGTTTCAGTATGACAAATAATGGTACTGATACTAAATAATCAGTATTTTCTGCAATCTAGTATTGTATTCTTTCTCTGATAAATCCAATGTCACAGCACAGCACTGTGGAAAAGTCAGATTACTTTTTTCCTTCACTCCTGCTAAAAACAGTGAAAGTGCCTCCCTCCTTCTTCAGAAAAATCCATAAACAGCATATAGCCTAAATTCTGGAAAACACCTTTCCTTCTTGCTTAATAAGTGTCAAGTCCTCAGGCTGATTCCTCAAGCATTAAGGACCTGCTTACATGTAAGCACATGCTTATCCTATTAATTTCAACGCATCTTCAGACCCAGTACCGCATCTCATCCATTCAATCACCCTTTCTCCCAGGAGGTGCACCAGCCAGCACACAAAACAAATTAAAGCAGTGACCCCTGCACGTCTGGAGTGAGGGAACAAGTCACTCTATTTCCTCTGACCTCCAGAATACACCTGCAGACCAGAAGGCAGACAGACCGACCTGTGAAGCAGCACAAGCAGAGTCATCACCCCTGTCTGAGGGCTGAATAGCTGGACCCCAGAACTAGAACATCCCAAACTCATTTGATCCTCTGCCTGCTAAGGACTTAAAAGTGCATTCACAAACAATTAAAAAGCATTCATAGATGTTAAATATATGCTACAAACATTAACGATTACAAACCTCTGTGGAACAGGTTGTAATGATTTATGGCTATTTACAGATAATTTTAAAGGAGCCTAATACATGATTAACCCTTTATATACTATTGAGAGTTCAGAGAGAAATCCAAAATAACAGAAAAGTGGGGCAACCAGCAGATCGCCAGACCATCCCCCGAAGATGGGGAAAAACCTAATACACATCCCTGTCCTTAGCAAGCTTCTCTCACTGCCGGTTTAAATGGTTCTCCAGGGCGTATCCTGGCATTTGCTAATCTCCCTCATAGACACCTAATTACTACAGGTAACTACACAGGCCCTGGACACTAACTCAGTATTCCTTTACAGGAGCCCTTCAAGGATCTGAATTTTGAATGTAAAGGGAAATCTTCATAAAGCCACACAGTAATTTAGCTTGGAAGGGATCCCTGGAAGTTATCTGGTTCAACCCCCACCCTACTCCCGCTCGAAGCAGGGCCAACTTCAAATTTGGATGAAACTGCTCAGTTATACCATCTGATCAGAAAACTGGAAGATTTTGCTAAATGCAGCTTGATGCTTCTATAGGAAATGTACTCGGGAGTCATTCTGCCCTAATAAGCCCAATATCCACAATGTAAGTCCCAAAGAAAATTAAATGTACTTCAAAAACACTGCACTTGGTAAGAGCTAAGGTCGTATTTCAATTGTTCTCAAGAAAAACACTACTGAGTAACATCGAGGTCTTTCTTCTGGAAATGTTGAGATGAACTGTGCTCTTACAGTTCTCAGGTCTGACAGGGAGTGCTATATCAGTAAGTCTTACTACACAGGGCTTTGCTCATGTTTGCAGTCCAAATAAAGAATATGCGCCAGAGTGCCTCAAAAGTCAGCACAGACTTATTTCATCTCAAACTAATGGAAACATAAAAGCATTCACTTTAACACAGATAAACACACGGTTCACGTACAGCACTTGTTTTGCAGAGGGCTATTTTACAGAGCATGCATCATAAGTTGACTCGTTTGGGTAAGGGGACTGAAATGTGCCGGTACACCACGAGTGTGGTGGAGTCGGAGGGTGTTGGCACTGCAGTGGAACGAGCTCCTCAGCACATACTTTCAAAGGTATGAGCATTAGCACTGCGAGCTTGTAGGGACTAGCCTAAAAAAACAGGCAGCCTTCAGAAATAGCTGTGACGTGGCATACTTGCTTTTAACGTGTCATGATAGGAGTCATTTGGTTGGGGGTGGAGGTTTTACTGCCCTAACTACCCCAAAGGACCAAAAAAAAAAAAAAATCAGGGAAACAGTTCAGCCAGAACTATGGCGATAAGACAAGAGGCAGAGAGGAGATTCAGGAAGAGCTGTTTTGACCAAATACACTTGACTTTAAATAATGCCAGCTTCAGTGAAGTCTGCAGCATTTGAAAGTGGAAAGGCGCTGGGTGAGTAGGACCACTTAGGGACTGATTCCCAGCACTGGAGGTCTTCGATCACCCCCGAAGTCTTGCAGTGCTCTCTCCAATCAACCCTGCTTTTTTTTCCCCACCTCTCTGCCCCCTCTCATTCCTGCCATTCGATGGTTTGGTTCCCTCAGGCGGTCAAAACAAGATAGACTTTGTCTGCTTTGGTCTCGCCGACTCCTTTGACTAGAATCCACTGCAGATGGCTGCGTGTGTAAACTGCATGTGGGAGGGGAGACGCGCTTGATGTCTAGACACTCCCACAGATTTCAACTTCAGGCTCCTTGGCAGCAGGTACGTGTTCTTCTTCTGCTAAAATCTCCCAAGCATGCAGATAGGGCAGTTGTCGCTGAAATGGGCTTGTAAATACCTTAGATGGCATGTATGGTAAACAGGTCTCTCAGGACAGCACACCGGAGCTTGCTTCTCCCTCACTTCTCTCTGACACGGCTCAAAAACTGGGGCTGTGGGAGTCCTGTGCGCTCCTTTGCAATCACCATGATGATGGCATCTTCACACTCAGCCTGCACTTACACACCAGATTAGCTAACATAACTGTTACGTGGGCTGCTACTCTTACTGGATCAAAGAGTGGATTAGTCTTTGAAAAACTAAAGGAAACAAACACGCTGCCACTCCTGAGGTGCAGGCCTCGACTTCCCAGCAGCACAAGGTGGAACACTATTAAATACACATGCAAGGAGCAGCTCTTTGTGACTACTGAGGACCATTCCTTCTGCATGGTCTCCATCCTGCTTCATAGACCCCATATAGTGCAGTCCTAGAAGGGATGAGCCAGTGCTAAAAACTGTGGTACAAGCCTTGCAGACATTGCCAATATATCCCACTACATCCCCGTGCAAGGTACCAGAGTTTTCCACATTCTGCGATCTTCCCTGAAACATCTGGAGATCCTCGTATAGACTCACCAATGTCGAGGACCCTCTGTTTAGCTGTGTGCTGCCGAGAATGCCAGTATTTCCAATATTTCAGCTGTTCGTCTCTGTTTTTATCCTCACTGAAAACAACCATGACCACGCTCTAAGAAAATCAACAGCACAAGTTGCATTAGTTAATATAATAGTCAAAAATAACAAAAATTAAAATCTCCCATATCTCTAATGTCAATACAGTCACTGCCCTCCCCGGTACTTTGGGTTTTATTCCAGTCCAATATTGCAATGCACTTAAAGACTCAGGGCAGAAGAAATATAGTTTTAAAATAATGCAGGGTCTGGGATTATGTTCTTGATAGTCCAAATACAATTTCATCATATTCTCAGATCTAAGAAGTCTAAGTTCCCTTAAGTAAAAAGTGGTCATTTCAAAGTCAGAGGATCCCCAATTCCAATTCTGATTCAAGTCCAGTCCAAATGTTGGAGTTCAGATTCGCTGTCACTCTGGAAGATGACATTACAGTGTAAAGGGATGTACTGTTACGGAGCTCAGGCTCGCTGACTAAAGGCAGGGCATTTTTAATTTTATCATATGTAGTCCAAATACCCATCTTGGTAGCAGTATTCTTGCATACATGTATATTTAATGACGAACTCAGTGTGACTATTTACTGAATTTTCCTGAGCTTTTCAGTGCAGGTTCTGAATTCCTTTTGTTAAACTGTGTGATTCAAAGGAAACAAATTGAAACTTTATGCAAAACTTTACATGAGTAATAAAGGCTTTTTAAAAAAGGCCTGCTGTAGGCAAGTAAAACAAAAAACATAAAACAATGAAAGAATGCTTGTAGTAGGTAAACTGAAGTGGAAGGAAATCACAGATAACAAAAAATTCACTTTTAAATATCCTCTTTTGTTACCGTTCTTCCTTTAACCCTGAGTCACCAAGCTCATAAAAAACATCATCAGGCTGGTATAAGCCAAGGAGCTGGATCACGACTGATTCATGATCTACGCCCCTCCACACAGTCACCACCGTAACCCCTCACGTGCTCTGTGACCTTCTCTGTTCCACCTATGAAGGCCAAACATCATCACTGCATCCTTCCATGTCCAGCTACTGCGTGGGCAGAAGGCAGTACATGCCGTGCATGAGTCCTGAGTTGTGCATTTGCATACTGGCTGGCCATCAGGGATGTGCTGGCTGGCCAGCTGATGCACTAGCCAGAACTGGCAGTGCAGACTGTCGCTTCTCCACCAAGGACAGCATTAATCTTTTTCCTCTACGAACCACTGACATGGAACTTGTAGAGGTTTAATACCTTCAAAATCTCTTGCCCCTCTATCAGGTTTGGATGGAATTGGCAAAAAATTTGACAGTCACTTGGCTGGGGGCCTGGCAAACAGAACATGATTGTGAAAGTTGTGTGCGGTTTCACAGTCTTCTGTAAATTGTACATCCTCCAAAAGAAATGGTCTCATCTCTCCTTTACAATTTCCACCCTTCTGCTGACACAGCTTCAAAACTCACGTGGTTGTGCAGTGAACAAGACTTACGAGGACTGGTTTTCAGTCAGATCAGTGAGCTCCTGACTCCTGTTTCAGCTGTACAAGTGCTAAAGCTGGCACCATAAAGGGGGAAGAAACAGGTGGCTGACAAGGAGAGAGACTTTTCAGCAGCAGAGAAGTCTTACATCAGCTTCAGCCAACAACAAAACACCATCATCAGCCTCATGTCCTTAGGAAACTGGGCTAAAAATTAACTGCTATTTGGGTTTACAAATCATTGCCTCTCCTTAGGAAGTGCCTCTAAACGTCATGTATGATAAAAATGTATATGTTGTTGTCTGCTTCACTGTTCATGTTGACTTTCATTGGTTCCTTCGACAGTCAGAACATTTTTACAGTACTTCATTTATTTGGATAGAAACACTTTTGCAGCCTCATACATATGCAGCCCTTCCAGCTTCAGCAACTCTGAGGCTCATTGTTCATTCCAAGGTTACTGGGTTAGGATTTGCTTACTCAAAAACATTACCAGGGAAATCAGGAGGCCTGTTCATCAGGTAGATGCTGCTGAACACCCAAGCTACAGTTCTACCGGCAGAATCTAAGATGAAAATCATCCATTTTGTCATACTTCTGGGTGAGTATCAAGTGAAAGCTCACACTTACACAATGTAAATGACTTAAAATCTAAGTCACAATCTTCACATTTTATCTGAAAAGCACTGGAAAAGCAGCTGCTGAAGTGCACAAGTGACTAAAGATGGACGTACACAGTAGCAGTTCTCTGATTTTTCTCTTTAATCATGGCAATGATAAGTTCATCAATGTCAAGTGCAATTGTGCGCGCAATTACCATTTTGCCAAACCATAAACTGAAGCAGATATCTATATAACTAACTAATAAGATCACAGTTTTGAAAAAAATGGACCACCATCAATATTACTCTCCCACCTTTACATTGGGCATAAGAGTATGCTTGCTCTGTCCTCTCCCAGAAGAAAAAAAATAATTAAAAACCAACAAACCACAACTACATTTATCTGCAGAGCTCCATTCCCATCTAGGAAAGAAATTGGAATATACCCTGACTTTGCTGATGGGATGCCGGAAACATTTGTTGTCTCCTGTCTCGCTCAGGGTGATGGCGTAGAACTGTCCTTTGTTCAAGTAGGTCATGGGCCCCTCCCCTTGCTTTTGGCGCAGAGATTTGGTAGCTTCTAGCGTATACTGAAAAGTGCTGCTGAAAAGACAGGGAGAGAAACACCAACAAAATCCATATCACTTCCTCCTTTTCTCCTTGTCCCCATTTATTACGTATTTTATGCATTGTATAAGCAAGGCATAAGAAACAAACAATAAAATTCCAGGAAAAGGTCACACAGATACTTAAAAATGCAATTTTCTTTTTTCAAGTGCATCAGATCTAACAATCAAGCGTAAAGCTATCTGGACCGTAAGTCTCTTGGAGCAAATACTACACCTTTACTTTCTCTGAAAAGAACCATCATGAAGTACAAGACTACATACCCCACAGTGAGAGTGCCAGGAGGGAATTCAGTACGATTTGTAGGAAACCAGCTACCTCCACAGACGTTTAAACTTAGAAGTGTCACAGAAAGACAAATTTTTAAAAAAACAAACCAAAGCAAAAAACAAAAAGGAGAATAAAATTTGTCGCAAAAGATGGACACAGAGAATGGAAAGTCCAACTGCTACTTTCAGCACAGGGCACAGGAGGAATACAACCAGAAGGGACAGTAGGTTCATTTGTTTAAAGACAACGTGCAATCAAGGTTTTTACAAGCCTTTTTCCAAAATTAATCGGATAGAACAAAGTACCTATGTTTAGTTCTATCTGCAATCAAGTAACCTCCCTTAAGAAAAAGACAAAAATTTGAGAAAATCAGAGTTTGCTCTTGTGTTGGAAGTCAGATTTCAGAAAAGATCCTCCTTCACAGGAGAACTTTCCACCTTTAAAGCAGTTCTCAAACCATGAAAGTTAAAATTCCATTAACTAGTGAACTGTTAGCTGAACACAATTGTCACAAAGCCTCTTCCAGCTGCCTCCTCCAATAACGGGCTTGAACAATAATCCAATAAAAACGATGCCTGCAGCTCCTCATATTCTGTTAAATGAAAAATAATGTTAACCTTGCAGAAAAAATCTTCTCTTCAAACTGCATTTCGTCACCACAGGAAGCTTAATGCAAGGAGTCACTTGCAGGATGTCCTCACAAATTGGAGATACAGAGGAAGCATTTTCACAGAGGTCCTAATTCAGCAAAGTATTTAAGCAGTGCTGGAGTAGAACCAAAAGGACGCATACGCTGGTCCAAAACAACAGGGCATCCTTAACCTTCTAGTTCAAGCAAATACTCTGGATCATCGTAACACTGCCATAGCAATATGGAAATAAAGGGAAGACAAAAACATACTTAACTACCCAATGGAAAAAAAAAATCACTAAAATGCATGAATAATAATAACATTTAAATCCCCACTTGTAGAGAAGGTAGAAGAAAAAAAAATAACCTGATCCACTGTCTTTCCATCCAATGGAAGAAGTTTCAGACAGTTGAGTATCAATTATTTAGTTTACTATCAAGAAAATTTCTAAGTGTTTCTGATTAGTCTAGCTTATACATGGAAATCCAGTCATTTTCCCAGTTGCTTAGAAGTTACAAATCAAAGCAAGACTAAGGCAAAAAGCAAACACTAACCTATACCTATCCAACCCACTGATGGCAGTACCAGCACTTCCCAACAATGCAGTTGCTGCCAACACAAAGGCTCTTGCGCACAGTGGAACAGCAGCACGAAGTGGGCTGCAGTCCCCTCCACTGCCACCCACCGTGGTGTGCGCTGCCACAGTCCCTCTGTCCCGTGTGCCAGGGGAACAGAGCCTCTGCAGACACTGGCAAGGGGTACGGTCCCATCCAAGCAGACTGGAAGCGCAGAACCACTGGTGCTGCGGACCCAGCATCCACCTCGCTGCATGTGCTTGTCCTACAGATTGAGCATCCATTAGTGGTGGAGGTAACACCCTCTGATTTAGTGTCACACAAAGGGACTGCAGGTTGTGCAGACCCTCTGATTTAGTGTCACACAAAGGGACGTGTACCAAAGCATGCCGAGTGCCCTGGGAGATGCACCTCAAAACCTCCCACCAGACAGAAGGCCTAACGAGGAGGTGTGCTGAGAAGGGCTCAGGATGAACCAAAGTCAGACACATCGTGTCTTAACAGAGCTGCCTACAGTCTGCCACGGTCTGGTCTTCTGTTTCCTGGCATTCTGTATGTCTCAGAAAGACGACAAAAAATGTAGATCCCAGACGCACTGCACCTGGGAAATTTTGCAGTAGCTGTGTGGTACCGCTTGGGAATTTTCTTCTTGTTCCCAGCCGGCAATCAAAGCGTGCCCTGTAGCAGTAGGATTATTATTACCTTTAAAACTTATTGCAGTCACTCAAATTATTATACTATTCTGAATCTCACCATGAGTCCTAACTAAAGCCCTGTGTTGTTGTTAAGGGATGTTCTATCAGGCCTCCAATTACTTTCATATTCACCACTGCTTTTTTTCAATCTTAAGATTTCATTTCTGAGTACCTATCGCTTCCAGGTAACTCCCAGAAAAGATGTATTTTGTTTTCCTTAGTGTGCATTTGGAGGTTTCATTCTAACACGGACCTGGGCCATAGCATGAAAGACTTAATGTCTGGTAATTGTTAACGATGCCAATGCTTCAGGATTCCATTTTATAAATAACCAGTGGGCAGTCTTTGCTAAATATCTGTTTCATACGTACTGCCCATAAAACGCCTCAGTTCTGAGCTCACTGAATGATTGTTTTAATATTCCTCAGAAAAAAGATCAAGCCATAAGGAACCTCCACTACAGAAGCAGTCATATGCCTACTCCAGAAAAAATACATAGGTATGTTCCTGTTTCTAAAGTGAGAGCAATCTCTCGGATATAAACAGAACTATTCACAAGCATGAAATGATGCATCAGCTTATAAACTTTACTGATCACAGTCTTTATTAGTTAAAGTGACTCTCTAGGGTTCGTCCATTCTACATATGTATTTTTCTGTGCTTAGGGAGGACACTTTCTTTCAAACTTCAATTTTTGAAACTTTTTAAAACACTTTTTGGAATTCTTAGGGTTTTTTTACATGGTTTGTAATAGTTACTTCATTTATATTATTTTATAGATAAGCATGAAGTACTACAACACGCAATATAAAAAGACAGAGGGTTTCCCAGAAAACCTACTAAGAGTAAGTAGAAAAAACAGAAGGGAAAAATAAAGATGGGAATTCCATAAGGTTGGTGGAGCCAGTTCAACCACCCTGGACACCTGACTTGTGCATCCTGACATCTTGAAAGGTGGGAAAGATTTTCCATGACCTGGCTGTCAAAGCTGTGCCCTGTTACCTGGGGGACCTCTCTTAACGGTTTTAATCTCGCAAAACTACGAGGGGCTTCGTAGGAGTCAATAACTTAAAATAATGCTGAGGGAAGATAACAAATGAAGACAGAAACTGGTCAGATATGAAAGCTAACATGCACAGGAGAAGAAGGGGAGAGAGATGCTGGGCAGCATCCAGGGAGCCCTGCAGGTGTCCCAGGGTGATGAAAGGGAGGGTGGGAAGTGGACACAGGCAGCCTCTCCTCCATACATTCCTACCTGACGCCAGTCAACACATTTCAAAGCTTATGCCATACCTCGTTTGTTCGTAAATATATTCTTCAGCCCCCACCGACACACTGCGATACTTCTGAAAAATAAAAACAATTAAATATAGTTTGATACAATCAAAATATAAATACCAACAACAGTAGAATTACATTTATTTAAGGACCACTCAGAATAAACCATCAACCATTTAAAACTCAAAATCCCTAAAAATTGGATTGGACCCTAGATGGTCTTTACACTAGAATTGACAGAGACAATTCATTTATGTCAAGCCTTTAGAGTTTTTCATAACCTAACTGCTACAGGAACGTAGCTGAAAAACATCTTCTGCCTTCTTAAACTCCTTGGCTACATGTCACTATATTCTAAAACAAGCCTGTAAAAATGTATCCCATCTCAAAGATAAGTAGATTTTCAAATGAAATCATAGTTTTCCTAGAGACTTCACTTTTTGTTTTGTTTTGCTTTATTTAAAAATTTCTGTGTGGTCAGCTGTCTTTAAGGCCCACAATGAAATGACAGCAAAACTTTAGATTGCTATACTGTCTATTTTGAATAGGAGTGGTAACGCAGGCCAAGAAAGTATTTTACCTTCAATCAACGATTCTGATTGAGTGAAATGCACTTTACCAGCTGAAGGGAGGCCTACAGTCACTCTTTAAAAAATGAAAACACATATATCAAAAAAAAAAGTTACCTCAAGAGGTGGAATTCTGAAAAAATGAAATCTTTTTGCACAAACTAAGCAAGGATCTGTACTCTGTCTTCTTGAGCAAACAAGTCCATTCGTACTTTACTATGTAAGCCTTGCTGCTGCTTCTTGGCTTGCCTTTTGCCTGAAACATGTTTTTGCTGATGTCTCTCTGATTCACTGATGGGTCATTACATTTAATCTCCAGGATTCCTTTTGTCATCACTAGTTAGCAATTAAAAGCTGTTTTGTATCCAGAAGCGTCAAGTCAGGCAATTTTGAAAACGTTATGTACAACTGTGCCATAACAAATATCCACTCAGATACTAGTTAAGTGCAAAGGTATTATATACCGGTTAGGAATATTTCCTGAAGATGAAAAGTCAAGGATCCATAAGCAGTAGAACAGATGAGGTAAATACTCTAAGAAATCTAACACCTGAGGGACACTGCAATAAAGATGGTGCCATATTAACATGCTAGCCACACTTTATACGAAGACTGGAGATTCAAATGGTCAAAAACATTCAATTTATTTACCTATCCTTGAAAACTGTGTCTATACTGTAAGGGACTAATAAATTAATCACAGCTAAATAAGAATATGAAAGAGATGAGAAAGGTATATTTACATAATTGTTAAAATTGTATCCAAAGAACATAGCAAGTGATTGACCCAAGTGTCCGCTACTGCAGGGATCTATAAAAACTCAGCTTTCCTTCAGTATAACGGAACTAAGTCACTCAATAAAAGCTTTGAAACAATTTCTAAATACGTATTCATAATGCATTTAAAAATTGAGCCGGTATCAGAGCAAATCTACCGCAGCCAAACCCAGCCATTCTCACCAAGTGAATAGAACTAGTAAGGACAACTGTATTCCTACTTTAAACACTAATTTAGCACAAGTTTCTCTTTTGGTATGTTTTGACATTTTTACCTTCTGCTTTCCCCACACCTGCTTCACACAGCTGTCCCTACACAACAGGACGTGGCTGGAGCAAGCAGTCAGAACGTCGCAGAGGCGAAGCCCACCCTGGGATTTGGGCAGTTGAGAGAAAATGAAGGGACAGGCTAAGTGCTGAGTGAGGCTGCAGCAGGGTGGGAAAGCTCTGCCTGCTCCCGTGCCACACGCACGTGAGCGTTTGGGGCTGGAAGGCCACTAACAGTGGCACACACCTCACCCAACAGCTGCAGATGGGGACCTAGCTAAAGTTAGTTGCTCAGTCTCCCTGTACCGTTAATAGGGGAGGTGAAGATGGAGGAGAGAGAGTGCACCTGGCAAACCATTCCACCCACTTTTGGCAATGGGATTTGAACTGCCTCTTTCTCCACAGACTGCAGAGAAAGCCCAGATAACAAGTATCATACCTTGTTATTAACCAATGATTTTAAAAAACAGGTAAGAAATTATTACAGTTGTAATAAAATCACGACAGCATGGAGTTTGGGATGCAAAATATTACCCTTGTAACAAAAATTACCATAATGCAGAGTTTGGGATGCAAGGCCAATGTATAGATGTAAATTCCCTTTTTACCCCCAAGTTAAACAACTTTACAGATTCGACAGCCCTTCGCACAGCGCAGACTGGCCGTTCGGGTCGCCCTCAGCAGCACGTCCCAGAACAAACCATGGAATGGTAATGGAATCACTCAGCTACGGCACCCCAGGGGAAGCCGTGGGTACGGCACCATTGGACTCGCATAAAGAGCTATTTACCAGTAACAATGAAAAATAGCTGAAATGATGTGATTTGATAATGCAGGGCAGTGTTTCTAACCCCAGGTTTGATCTTACTGATTTTTCAATGGCAAGCTAGATTTCTTCATTAATTATTCATTTAGTTGACCTAGATGTGTTCTGTATCTGAAAATGGGTTTCACCTCCAGACATCCTGATCTATGATGCTTGTGTAGAGACAATTTACTTTTCTGTAATACAGATACACAAACACACAGTAAATTTCTTAAAATTCAGAGTAACTCAGCCTTAATGTAGTTTGCCTTGTACTTTCCTTACATTTACAATTTCATAGAGCTGGAGAAGAAAAACACGAGGAGAGTTTTACCACCTAAACTCTCTAATTATTTGCAGAGGTACTGTCAGCTTTAAATAATTTTTACCTTTCTACACTTCTGGCTTGTTTGCATTATTCTGCAGCAGGCAAAAGCAGCCAGAAGGTACTCACCATATTAAAGCTGACTGTATAATTACTTTGCCTCAGCATAACTGTAACATACTTAAAAGGTAGCTCCTTGTCGCTCTTCTCCTCATTCCCTACATATACATGCACTTGAGTCTTTCCCTGCCTGTTAACTTCTCCATTTCCCTCTAGTCACCTAATTCTACTACTTTTTCTCACCTGCCCATGATGCAGAGTAGAGCTTAGTGCAACAGACAGCTTCTGAAGAAATTAATTGGGTTTATCTAGCAGCAGAGGCTGACACCGTTCCTTTGCACTTTCAGAAGAACATTTCCCAGTTACAGTGGCTGCTATTTCTTACTGTTACGAATAGGTCTGAAGGCAGGTATCGTTAACGGAAAACAAATCTTCTTTCAGAATGGGAACTATCCTCTACTTCACACAATATACCAGAAGACAAAAGATCAGTATTATTCTCAGAGTTTCCAATAAACACCCTTAAAACTGACTTCTGAAACGCCTCATGATGCTCCCCTATAATCTGAGCACAGACTGACAGGAGCACAGCAAGGAACGGAGATGAATTTGTTGAAACAAGCATCACTGTTCCTCTAATGGCTCTTGTGGACAGCTCAAATCTCCTTATCTTGTTTACAAGCTTGAATCTCCTTATCTTGTTTACAGCTTTTTATTGAGTTCTTAGATGCTAATTTGAGGTGAAAAACTTACTTCTGTTCCTCCATCTTTGAAGGTGTCGCTGTAGGTACTGTCAGGAGTACTACGCTGGTCATCTTTGAGATAATTGGTGTGAGGAGCAATGTTAGACACTTCGTATGGTTCAAAGATAACCCCTCGGTGCTCCTCATTTTCTCCTCTTGCATAGTGTGCTTGTGGGGTCATAAAAACAGGGGTGAACTCCTCTGCTTTAACCACAGTCACTCCAGTCCCCGTGATGGGCGTCGAGCTCCCAGACACGTTTGTGTTATATTCCCTTTTGGACGACTCCAAAGGATCTTGGTTCAAGGAAAGGTTAACCGGCACCGTCTTCAGGACTTGCACACGGTTCTCTCCCCCACTTAAATTACTCTGAGCTTCCGTGGTATTAAGACAATTTCTGTGAGACAAAAACCAAGAAATGTTATGAACTGTCCTGATAAGAGTAAATCTCCTCCTTAAATAGCTTAATGTTCGTGGATGCCAGGGAAGATCTTTCAACTCTGATAAGCCACTGCCATAAGAAGTAGTACATTAACAAATACTAGGCAAAAGACATCGTGAGTCAACCAGAGAGGTCCAGAGCTCTTTAACAGCTAGGGAAAGATAGTAACATTTGATTTGATCTACAACTGATACGATTTGTTACAATAAATTCTAGTTATCTGGGGTTGCTTTTGTCCTGGCTTATAATTTAGATGCAAAACCAATCCACCAGTGCAACAGCATTTAGGCACAAAATTAGCATAAGGAGTAAAGCGAGGTATGGATTACTCACAGTATATAATTTGCATGTGAAATAGGCAGAAAATCATACACTGATGCATGCTCTTTCCAGCTGTTGACAGGCCACTACTGTTTGTGTAACTCTGGTACAAATGCTTTTCTGAAAGAGCAAGCCCAGGAATCCCACCGTATCAGAGTAGATCAGTAACTATAGCAGCCGCAAGGTAACCTCCAGCAGCACTCCCACATCCACCCGCGGCTGCTGTTGAAAGCAATCTGATTGCTGATAGTAGTTGCACTGACATAAAATTGTTAACTCATAAAACTTTTAGTAGGTGTAACACACTGCTTTGTTTTCAACCCAGGAGATACGTTCTGACATTACAGTTCCTCTCCCTTGGCTTTCCACCAAAGGCCAGTTTTGTCAATCACACTCAACTTAGGAATTTCTCTGGTGTTCACAGAAGAAAAACTGTCCCTCAAAGAGAGTTTCATATTCTGTTTTGAAACAGTGAATTTATACTACTACTTTACACAGCTAGTGGAGACCATCTATAGCTGTCCCAAGTTACCTACACTGAAATAAACCTTGTGTAGCTTCTCTCCATTGTAATTTTACATGAAGATACCTTCCTATATGTAAAAACTTAGTTCTTTATACATAAATATAAACTCTCTCTTGTCCACAATTCTTAATAAAGGCAGGAGTCAGCTTCCTCTGACTCTTCAATTCACTTTTAGCCTACAGAGGAAGGCTGAAATCTGAGAGGAGCGAGAAAAACATTTTGAGCAAATGATTTTGAGAGAGTTACTTTATTTGCTTCTGGACAGACCTTAAGTTATGTTAAATAAAACTGTATAAATCAGGTTACTGAGGCCAAACTACTACTTCTTTAGTCTAGAAGAAGAAAATTGAAAGAAAAGCAGCCAATAGCCAACTGTCAATATAATCTGATTTTACTAATCTCAGCAGCAATAAAACAACAAAACGAAACACAAACAAATCATGAAACTTTCTGCTACTTTGCAAATTGCATGTTTAATAATACTGTTCAATTTTTCTAATAAATTAAAAGTAAAAAGGAGTAAAGTTTGCTTCCCAAAATAGCCTTCATTCTTTTATCTTTTGGAAGAAAACCACAAACCCTCAGGCTATCATAGTTTCTTCAGTTCATAACTAATCAACACTGTTAGTAGCTGGGTGTATGATTTTGAATAATACTGTACCTTTTATCTTGGTCTTCTTGATTATCACTCACTTTGTTAACAGACAACAGCCTTTTATCTCTTGGAACCTGAGAACAACACCAGGCATGGGGTCAGGTAAATGCAACTGTCAGGTATTTGCAGCTTCAGACTGCTCTACTGCAACAACTAGAAAAATGTAACCGTACCAGTGTTGTCTAGTTCACAGATGCCAGGGGCTATTTTTCTTTGGAAGACTGATTGTGAACAGAAAGATAATTTCTAAAGCGAAAAAAATGTAGGGATTGTTTTCTTTTCTAGTTCTTGGACACACTAGTCTGGAGAAAAGCACCCTTCCATACGTCCTTATCTTTGGAATTGGAATATCAAGCTAGGTCAAGCTAAGTCAAAATCAAAGCGTATATTCCCAAACACAAACACACTTGTCACTGAATAACAAAAGATGAGAAAGAAGACATGACATTTTGATGAGATCTGCATGGATACTCTTTTAGCTCAGAGGAAAAAGGGTTTTCAATTAAAGCACAACCACCAGCTAAGTCCTCTTGTTATAGAGCAGTCTGGAGGGTGGAGGACTCATACCAAGGGGAAGTTTGTGGATCCTTCCCCTTCCTAGCATGGGGACAGGTCAGGGCATGCTGGCACATCATCAGAGAACACTGGCTTCTGCTTTGCTGAGTGCATCAACAGTCATGAGAAGTAAAAATCCAGTCAAATCTGGCCCCTCGATAGACTCAGAATTGACACCAAGTGACTTAAAAGATTTGTCTTCCCACATACAGGTTTCCTG
The DNA here is from genome assembly GCA_013398915.1 of Dromas ardeola. Lineage (NCBI taxonomy): Eukaryota > Metazoa > Chordata > Aves > Charadriiformes > Dromadidae > Dromas > Dromas ardeola. Next base: position 258,840 of record VYZM01022309.1, on the reverse strand, counting down.
ACACCAGCATAGATACGAAATCACCAAGGGCAAAGCTACTGCCATGACCGTATTTTTCTTTTCTTGCTGAACAAGCAATTTGGAGCTAAAACTTCTAATCTATCTTTTACAAAAGAAGGTATATCCACTCCATCACAGCAGTTAATTTGGGATTAAAGAGCAACAGACCTAAGAATGGGCTAAAGCTGTGCCTTTTAGGTTTAAATACTTTAAAGAAATATCAGGAAAATATCTGAATCTAGAGGAAAAACAATACTACAGTGCACTACAGTAGCCATGGTTAACATCAGCTATATCTGCAAGGCAGCAGCAGAGTCAGAAAGTGCTAGCCAGAGCCTTTCCTTCTCTTAGGGACATCCTCTCTCCCTATTGAGCATCCCGCTGGTTAAAAAACCTCTTTCATACATTTCAGAAGTGGGATCCAAGACACAGTGTGCGTATGTTGATTCCCCTATTAAGATCACATATTTATCCCTGAAGGAGGGTCTATTTTAGGTAAATATTACTACAAGAAAAAGGAGAAGGAGAAAAAAAAACAAAACAGTTAAGTTCAGATAATTCCTATTGACTGGAAAAAGTACTTCAAAAAAATTATTCCAGCATGTCAGAACAAATGAGCCAGACGATAAATAAGGGCAATTCAAGAGAGTCTGGTGCACTGGAAGTCCTCCTCTACACTTCCCCATTACAGTACAGAGGTTTAAGTTAGGTTTTAAGCTCCTGTTTGAGAGCATCAACAAGAGTTATCCATTTCTCCAGTTTAAGACAGAAATAGTTTTGACTGAATGCTGGAAATGACTTTGAGATTAACACAGCTTATTCCATCTGAACCCCAAGTCTTTTGCAACTGCCTGGAATGAGGAACAGACATGTCTCTTAGAACAAAAGGAAAAGGGCTGTTCTCTGTTTTTATTTAAGAAAATCCAGCAGATTAATGAACTGCTACATACAAAGGTATTACTAAGACAGAAGCCAACACTCCAGATGCTCACACACATCCTGAATCTTACGAATCCGCATTAACTTCACAGACTCTGGCACTGTGGTAACTCTGTCAAGTAGAGAAAAGGACATTTCTTCTTTCTCATTGGGAAAAGCTTTTCTCTGCTGACAACAATACACAAAAGCAAGGAACATCTCTTGAAATATGAACAGTGAAGAAATTAAAACAATAATGAACCATAAGGTTGGTATATGGCATCTTTCGTACAACTCCTGCTGAACACTCATTTAACGATTGTAACAGACTAAAAAGAGCAGCCCATTCTCTAAAAGCATTTATACTAACAAACACTAAAACCCAAGTTTTTTTTTAATTTAAAATTTCCATTCTTGCTACTTCTTCATGAATGACAAGGGGAGCCAGCATTGTTCTGCTGACTTTCACCGAAGATCATCTGTCCAATGCAGGCTTCGGGAGTACTGAGATAGTTCAAGTGAAATGAACAACTTCACACTTTAGTGCTTTGGTAGGCAACACAGATTCCGTTTGCAGAGTACAAAGGGACCAGTCTGGGTTTCAGAGTGAGATTTCTGCATTACACAGAGCTGCACCCTGTAGGATTCTGCTCTGATTTCAGCAGAAATCTCAAACAGCTCTACTTAAACACTGTGAAACATACAAAAAAGAAAGGTGGTATCAAAATCGTAGGTAACACCCTGGGCTTAGAACCTGACATAAACTGAAACTGTGTGTCAGTTCTTCCCCTGTAAATTGGCTTAGATCTCTGTCTCTGCATCCAGCTCCATTTCTGTACTCCACCTTTCTATTTAGACTGCGACCTTCCAGTGCAAGGGAAGTGCAACCTCACTGTATGTTTGTATACAGCCTACTGCAATCATTATACAAATAAAAATAACATGGGAAACTGTCAGATGAGAGATACTAAACCGTGTGCGGAATAAACCAGAAAAGCGGACAAACCTACAGATGGACAAGGCCTCCACTTCTCCACTTTTTAAAGAATACTGCAAGTATCTGAGCTCAAATAAAAAGGGGGCTAATTCCTCCAATGCTCTTGCAAGGGAAGAGGAAGAACACTATGCTCAAAAAGAAATCATGGTTGCAAATTTAATATGCGAATTCTGATTTTGTTTTTTCTTTCCAGAATTAAACACATCTAAACAGCCTCAGACAGTCTTCCTAAAACGGAAAGGGTGCTTGATGCAGGTATCAGAGAGAAAACAAGATGCAGTGACTTCTGCCTTCGAAAACTGGCTCTTTTGATGCCTCTTAGAGCGGTTCCCTGCTAGTGCAGCAGGGAGGAATAACGATGGAGTTACCTACTTTATAATAGTCATACAATAGGCCAAGAGCAGCAGCACTGTCCTCATCACCATTTATGCTCATCATAGCCTTGGTAGCTGCTGTTAGGGGATTCTCCAAATACGACTTCCAGGCTTCATCTTCACTGGTGTAGGCTCGTCTGGTGTTGAATGAAGTGTCAGTTGGCACTAAGGCCACAAGTCGCTTGTTACTGCAGACAGGAAGAATAAAATGGTGATCCAGAAGGGATTACTTTATTCACAACGCATGTTAAAGAACATCACATAGCTCAATGAAAGTGATACGATTACATCAAGCAAGCATCTCTGAATTAAACTTGGTAACATAAATGTTTATCGGCATTAGGTATCTTCAGTTCTTAACCAAAAAAAATTAAATGTGTGCAGATCCTGTGATAGTAATTCAAATGTATTTTTACTAATATAGAGCTATCAAAATATTTTACAACTATTTGGAAAAAAAAAAAAAGGAAGTAACAATGTAAGAACATTTTGCCCTGGTATTTTTGCTAGATGTACACTTGATGAGGGAAAAATACACTTAATTGAAATCAGTTATAATAAGAAGACATGAATGAAAAAAAAAAAAGTATCTAATACTAACCTAGTGTTCACCCAAACCAAATATAGTTCAGTATTTAATAACTGGGTACACCTTATAATCGAGCTATTCTCTGCTTTTGAAATGCAATCAATTTGTCTATAATTTCAGAGAGGTTTCCTGTAACAGGACATGAGCAATGGGTCCAGTGGATGGAGCAGAAGAAGTCAACATATTTGGCCTCAATTCACACTTTATCACGCACCACATCTAGTTACAGACCCATGGCAATACGCACAAGACCGCTGCAGCAGAGCAGTTTCCTCCAGCCTGAAAGTGGTACAAACTGACCAGTGCCTGCGTGTATCACGAGAGAAGCTGCCCCATCACAGCTATGGCTGAAATTTCCAGTATAATGGAAACATAAATTAAGATAACAGTACCTGCTTTTGTAAAACGTTCAATAAACTCATGGATAAAAGAGCTGCGCAGAACAAAAAAAAAAGTTGCATTCCTATTACACAAGACAGTAGGCAAACAGATTAGGTAGGGAAATAGTGGAGCAAGGGGTCCACTATTGCTGCTTAGTGCATGTTGCAAGCGCACTAACAAGAATCGCGGCTCAAATTACAAGATGAAACTTTTGACACTTTACATTTACGAATTTGAAAGCTGCAAAGATGGCGGAATAACTGAATGTACTGACTTAACTGGCGAAACTACCAGTTATTGCCGGTGACCTTCATAAAACGTTTTCTGCCATCTTTTACATAAAAACTGCTCATTATTCAGCCTCCTCTTTTTGCTCTCCTCTACCTGCAGCAGTGCCAGCTCCCCAGACCTAACCCAACCAGCTTCCGCTGCTGCACAGAGTGGCATTCAAACACTGCGCAACCGAGCCTTTTATTTGATTTCAGAAATAGGATTTGATAAAAGCACAACCAAAGCCACGCGGTAAATGCTCTCGGTGGCCGGGAGCGTGTCCTGCCTGGCCCCCATGCTGCAGCGAGGGCTGCCTGAGCCCAACCTCTAAAGTGCCTCCTCTCGTGTTTACGGAAGAGGAGGGGAATGGTGGAGATTATCATCTCTATGGTACAGAGCACTGTTTACAACTTTCTTTATTTAATTAAAAACAAAATAATCCACCTGGTACACAGAGCACAGTTTTATGAGCTCTGCGGGGGAAGAGAGCATTTTGTAGCGTCGTATCACAAAATACAGCCAACAACTACAGTTTAATTTATATTTTCCTTTCATCTAAGATATCTGGATTTTTAGAAGCTTCCTTTCTCTTCCGAGGGCCTTTCTGCCTGGCCTCTTGCTGCCTCTTCTAAAGACTTTTGTCCTTCTTGTACACGTACATTTGCGTTGTTACAGGTTTGCTTCAGCAAGTGAAGCTGAAGCACAAATTAGGAGCCCAAGGAAAGAGAGAGAGATCTGCTAGGTCTGCTTGCCTTTTCAATACCTTATTGTTAGCGACTCAAATCAGATTTGCAACAGCCCCGCTGTTTGTGCCAGAGGCAGCTGAGGGCCTGTTCCCACTCTGGAGTAGCCAATTCTCCCTGGCTCAGAGGCAATTTATTCCAGGCAAGGATTCTCCTTTCCTCAACAAAGCTCCCCTTCAGTTCAACCCGGGCTGTTTCACCGCATGGGCGGCTGCCCATTGCAATGCACAAAATACAGCTCGCTCTCCTTCCTGTAGCAATCTTCTTTTACAATCAATAACTGCCTTTTGTTACTCGGAGCCCTCACAGCCATGCGATAGTCATAACTGATTTACAAGCACGACAGCCAGACTGTGAGATGCCCTTTAAAAACACACCTTTTAAGAGCTGGGCTGTGCTTGTCTGCAGAAATGCTGGAGGGGAGGAGTCAATCTCCGCTGCTGTAAGTTAGTCATGACAATCTTAAAGCAATGAAGGGAGTGCTGTCCCTCAGAGGTGTTGTATACGATTGTGTTGGGGAGAAGCTAAACTAAAGGGGATAAATGCTCTAGGAACAGCCACTCAGCAAGTAAACAGTTGGGACGGCTGGAAAGGCACAGGAGCGCAGACCTAGAGCCTCCCCAACATCCCCCCAGCACACTTTTTTTTCTCTAAAACACAGGTTTTCATGTTTAAAAACTAAATAGCCGCCTCCTCTGGCTTGAGAGATGGTCTGCAGCATAATCAACTGACACACTCATTGTGTTTACTCTGCAAACAGACTGAAACAATAGCACTAAGAAAAATAAAAAACTTCCTCATCACCCCTGTCCCTGTAATCAGCTCTGTAGGAGGTTAATGGTCAGACCTAATTATCATGATTTAACATAGTCAATCATTTCAAAGATTATATCCAAAGCAGTCAGCCAAAACAACTGTGCTCGCTTTAAGAAATCTTCTCTACTGATTAAGGTCCTTTGGATGGGAAGGGAGGCTTTCTCTTAAGAAACGAGGCTTGGGTGGGCACATGCATTCCCTTTCTTTATCCATGACTGCTGAACCTCCTGGACAATTTCAGCCAAATTTGTCAGAGGGGTAACAAAGTCCCCCCTAACCAGAGGAGATAAATACTTTCTATTTAATATGTGTCAAGAAAACCCAACCTCCTAAACAAGGCTCTGCACAGGTAAGCTCCCCTGGCCCCATCAGGCACCCTTGTGTGCCTGATGTTCCAGCCTTGTGTTCTTGTGATGCGCCTTGTGTTCCAGCCTTGTCTGCTGGAACTTACCAGCTGTTCCAGCTGTATAACTGATGACAGCAGGCAGCTGCTTGGAGGAGAGTGACTCTGGTGGCACCTGGACCATGGGGAAAACAAAGGGTGACACCTACAAGAAACATAAGAGAGTTCCTACTGGAGAGAGCTGCTCTGAACACCCCACCTGTGAGAAAAACCTCAGTTGGAGCCTGTGATTAGCTACTACTATCAAAAGCTGCAAATCCCTCAGTGACCCCACTCACAGAGGATGTGAAGAAGATGGACCAAGATTGCAAGCGGAAGACTCCCATTCAACCAGGCCAACAATATCAGCAAATATCTGCTGTAGCCCCAGGCACGTCTTCTAAAATAGCCTGCCAAGGAGCAGAGAACAAGCCCAACCCTGACTGTGCCCATTCCTCACTCGGGCTAGCCCACTGCTCCCTTACCTGGTAGCCAGGATGGGTGCTAACCAGAATACTGCTCGGAGGGATGTGTCTGTACAAGCTGAAAGCACACCATTATTTTACCACAGAGACACAGCTTAACAATTAAGGATACTTTGTGCCTAAAAAGTACATGTTTCCTTTCAAGCTGTCAGTTAAGCGCCTAACAAATGCAAAACGTTTCTGTTGCTTTATGTTAAACAGTAGTAGGTGGTTATGTATCTTAATTCATCGGGGTGTGAAATGAAAGGTATTTTCTGATGAATGGTCTAGCTTAGGAACTAGATTGCCCTGACACTGGAGCGTTTATGTCAAGACTAAAAACTTCAGAATTTTTTTTGCCTTTATTTTGCAAAATCTTACCTCCCCCAACTGTTTAGTAGATATTTTCTTGTTTGTACCATCTTACATGATTTGTGTGCTTTCCTCGTAAGAAAAGATATACACAAATTTTCCAGATTTATACCAGTTATAGTCATTTCTGCATCTGGTAAACTGATATTTTTTAATTTATTTAAGATTATGGAATTACATAAAACCCTGTATTAGTGTATCAATAGAGATGTCCAAAACTGTGCTCACTTCATTTTATTTCGGTTACTGCAGGACAACAACATAAGTTGGAGAGGTACATTGTACTTAATGTCAGTAAATTAGCTGAATGGAAAGGACTGGCCTTTCAAGCTCTTCTTCAGATTAGAGATAACAAACTTTCAACACCCAGGATTTGGGGCTATAAAATCCTACCACAGGCAAATTCTCACCCAACTTGATGCAATTTGTGAATTAGTTTACACAGAATCAGAAATGCCCATTAACACATTCACGAACAATGGTGAAAGGCCACAGCTTTGTGATCAGAGCTTGCTTTTTATTCAGGGACAAGATGTCCTGCCTTCCAGTCTCTCTCAGCCAGTTTTGATGCTCAAGAGCTTTCTTTTGAATTTGGAAACTTCATGCAGCCCTCAACTTCTCTGCTAAATTTGCCACTGAACATAAAGCAGACTGATGCAGCCATGCTGCATCCTACTCTCCTCCGTCATATCCTCAGCATTACAACCTGATCCAGTTTGTTGGTGCTAGAGGGGAAGAAAGTCTCCTCCTGCCTGCCCCCCAACTTTTGCCTTGCCCAAGAAATTCATCCCTGAAATCCAAAGCAGACTGGTAAAAGTGCCAAGGTGGGCACCCAGTCCAGGCATTTCCTGGGTGGGTTTTTTTTTATTGCTTTTTTGGACATTACTTTTGTTCTTTCAACAAATTTAAAAAAAAAAAAAAAAGTAAGAATCAAGGTACTCCATCCATATCCCTGGAGACTTCTTTGCCCCTGATAATGCATTAGGACTTCTCCCTCCCTGCAAAGGGTAGGTGCCAGATGGGAACACAGCACGCTATGTATGAGGCGCAGCAGAATGGGAAGACTCCCCATTCCCAGGTTTCAGCCCAGGACTGAGCCTGCCTGTTTTTACACCTGTGAGACATGAGCACCAAGCACATCTGCGCTCATCCTCCGCAAACTGCCCCTTCAGGAGAGGAGATGGGAGGCTTTGGTCCATACAGCTATTACAGAGCACACAGAAATTTTAGCACCAGGCAAATAACTGGAAAATGCAAGACAGATTCATGTCATCCTGGCTCCCAGCCCAGCTCATCAAGGCCATAGGATATTTATCATAAGCTCCTTTTTAGTTAGATGATAAGAAGGTGCACAGGGCAACTGTCTCCAATCCGGAAACCCTGTGAGAAATGCAAATTCTAAAACGCGATGCTAGCCAAATGTTGCGTGCAGATACACACCACACCATGTTGCATCCTGGGTTTCTGATCCCTTAATTGTCCAGATCAGAGACCTGGCTGAAGCGTGCTGTGACTCAGTGTGCTATGGGAAGAACACCGGCCTGCTTCGTCTTCCCTCCAGTGCAAAGTAAGAAATAGGGAACTTCAAGAACACAAGCATTTCATTTGGTATGACAAAAGGTACAGGAGCACGCTCCAGCCACATCCAAGAGCTGGAAAAATAGCTGAAGCTCCCACTTCAGTTTTGACATAGCTAAGGAGTGCAGTTATAGTCATTTACATACATTTCATTAGCTCTAAAGCCCTTTCTAAGTTTATTTTACACTTACACAAATCTCAGTTCACCTATAAGGCTACTATAAAACAGATTTAGAGCAGATGTTCACACAATTTGTCTTACAGCTAATGTACACACACAGGCACAAATTGAACTACTATGACGATTTAAAAAGCAACTAAGGACACATCCCACAGAAGCTGGATAAGTTAATGAACTTTAGATTCCGGATCATAAATTTCTGTCTGTGCTCATTATACAAAGTATAAATCAAAACTAGCCCTAGTGCTTGAAACCATTGGTTTTTTAAAGATTCTAACATTAGCCCAAATTTACTATCCTCAGCATACTGCTTTGCCTAGACACCAAGTTTAAAAAAAAATTTAAAATAATAATAAAATAAAAAAAAAAAAGAAAAAACAACATGGGTGACTCACTGCAAGTTTTTATTTATTTACTTAAAAAAAAGTTTAGACTCCTCAGGATTTATTGCCAAAAGTATAATTAAAAAGTCAGCAACATTGTTGTTTCAATTAGATAATAGTGTTCTGTTAAAACTACAAAGGAGCATAAATGTTTAACGAACAGGAAAATTACGGCCCATGTGTCTTGGTATTTTGTCTTTCATAGCTGACAATCACATCGTTCCCAGAAGCATGAATAGGTCTCCAAAATGCACTTAGCCCAATCCAGTGAGCAAATAAATATACAAATGACTCGAGAGTGAAGGAAAATCAAAGCATTTAGACCACCAGGAAACCAGAAGATGCCCTCTGGCTCAGCCAGCAGTCCATACCAAGGAAAACCTCCCGTTAAAGAGGCTGAGTAATTTTGCCTACTAATGAACGCAGGTTTGGGACTCTTGCAATTTTGGGACAATTATTCTTTTTGAGCACAAGACAAATCTAAACAAGATTACACATGTTGAATGATTAAAAGAAATTATTTTACCTTTACAAAACACTGTGAGAGGATGTAAAATAATATACTGAGAGCAGAAACAGCGAATGGCAAAACAGACTAGTTCAACAATTAGATGCCTACTAGAAGTTTTATTTGTTTTTACTCAGAACCAAAATAACTTGAGCATGTAACAGTGATCAAAAAGATTAAAACAAATAGGTGATTCATTAACATTAACAAAAAATTATTAAGTATGTCAAAGTGGAAGTACAAAACAGAAATCTGACACAAGGATTAAATACATACAGTAAATGCCTCCTGAAGAGTAGTTCAAGTAGGCAATTACTCACCCTGAGACAGACTTCTTACACCTATGATTTCAGAGACTTTTTTTCTTTCACTTTTAATTAAATATTATTTCTACCAGACAATCTTTTGTTATTAGTGCACTAAGTAACCAGTTGCCTTTTTTTTTTTTTTAAACCAAGCAGAAAACAGTCTCAAAAAAGGCAGGTTCCAGCATATTTGTAAAAAAACGCTGACATCTCAAAAAATGAGGATGCTCTGGAGCTCACAACATTACTACAGCTAACACAGTTGATCAGAATTAGCAATTGCTTAGCAGCTTCGTATCAGGCCACGCTCTGTTTTGCTAAGAAGCGTACTTCCAGCATGCATAGCACCCAAGGTTGTTTTAGCTGACTTGAAGCAGCCAACAGTAGGCTTTAAAATTAAAAACAGGTCACGACAAGGCTTCCCAGGCCTGCTGCAGTTTAACCTGACCCTTGGCCCTGTGGCCCTTGTTCATTCATTGCTTCCACGGAGTTAATGGAAATGGAACAGTTACTGCACTGCTAGCACTGACTGCTGGTTTTTTCAGAATATGAAATCTTTTACATAGTCCGAAGGAAAACACGAATTCAATGACTGAGCAATCCTGGGAGTCAAGATTTCCCACAAATATTTTTTAAAAGCACACAAAAACAAAAACATACTTTACAGACAACTAAAATACAGAATTATGGAAGATGCCATTACCTCCCGCTATTAGTAAAATTAACAAATCTACAGATATACGTAATCTTTGAGGTTGGAGACATATTCTCAAGCTACAGGTGTGTTGCAATATTTGACTTCTCCACAGTTCACAGCCACTTAATATGGTTTCCTTGGTTAAATATTTCGTAAGAAACAGTTCTCTTCTTTATGAAGTTAGTACTATCCAAGAATAGGACAGTGTCCCATTGTGCTAGAATGTCTGAAATAATTACTTGTCTTTTTTTAATTAGCTACTACTGTCCCAATCACTGATTAAAACCCTAATGAAGATTCATCCCAGGATGAATTCCTAGATCAGCATTTGAAAGTGCTATTTTGTGTGTATGTGTGGTATGTATGTACAAAAATGGGCGGCTTAATTGGCTGCTCCATAATCATGGGAAAAAAATATTTAAGGTAACCATCAATGGTCTGCACCGGATTAATATTTGTGAAAATATTTGACAACAAATGTCAACCGGTGCAATATCATTTCCCCTTCAGATGTCCCTGCCAGAATGAGAATGACGATGTCCCTGCTGACCCTTCCACAGGGAAGAGGTTATGTGATCATTACAATCAAGCAAGTGACCTGGGAAAATCCCCTCCCTCCTGTTCTGCTTTGATCTTCAGTCTGGTCTCAGACTTCAGCACCAGAGAAACAGCACTGTTAACAGTGAGATGTAACCATTTGATACCCTTACTCCTTGCAGCTAAGCTTAAGGTTGCAAGTTCTATGAGGTTCGGCACACCAATTTTCCACCTTCCTTACGCAGAGATGGCTTTCTGGGGAACACCCATGACAGCATATCTGACATTTAAAAAGTGCAAGCACTAAACACCTCTAATTCCTGTTTCTCCACTTATTTCTGGATGAGTAAGACTTTAGAAAATTCATCTCAGTGGATGCCCTATCCAGATGCTCAGCAGTGGGGAAAAAAAAAATAAAACTGAGTAGTCCGTGACCTAATTGCCACTCAACATCTGCTGAGGGGAAATATTTTTGGCCCGCAAAGAAAAAATTAAGAACAATTCACAGAATCACATTGTAAACCATAAATGCCCTTTGTTTTTATAGTGCTAGATGCTTAAGTTAAATATTACGAAGGTAACATCTTCATTTACACACTGAGGAAGAAATGGGAAACCATGGCAAAATTACTCTGTGAAGAGTCCAAGATCAACTTCTGCCACAGACACTACCAAGTAGCAAGGTGGATGTGAACATGCCTCCACTGACACATGGGAGCAGGTCTGAACCCATTCCCACCTCCAGGCTCGCTCTCCCCTCGGTTATTTACTCAGAAGCTGCAGACCCAGGCTGCCCCAAGTCGTCCTTATTGTGGTCAGCCTGAGCATGCCCCAGCCCTGTCTATCTGGTGTCCCGAGTAGCTCTTGCACATACTGGGGGTGCTGGGAGCCCAACCAGCCTGACTGACGGGCAGTCATGTGGCTGGCTGGCTAGCAAGAGAGCCACAGTAACCAGCACGCTCAGACCTGCTACCAAGCCTGTTCTTCATGCAACTGCAGTCCCACGACTCACAACTTTACACAACACTAGGAGTAGTGGGGACACAACTGTGGCATTTACCAGACAAATCCCAAGTGGTCCTCCTCATTCACAGGAGTACTGGCAATCTCTAAAACCCTGTTAAGTCTCAAAAGCATTGAGGTCACCGATCAGCTTTACGAATGCACTAGAGCCATTAACCTGGAGTTCTGCAGTGATAATTTTTTTCTGTAGTACAGTAAGAACAACTTTTCAGCCTATAAATGCAGAAGTGAACCCTGGAATCATCTTTACATCCTGCAAAGGGGATGCTCCCTCCTCCCTGCCCTCTGCCCCCCAGCCTCCGCATGATGGCTCTGGAAATTGGCAACAGAAGCAGCTGCATGGACCTCCAAATGGTTCACAGAGAAGCAGGGACACACATTTCCTTCTGCAGAGGTTCTAGTTTGAGCAGTTCTGTCTTTAACACCTGCCATTTGCTTGCACCACCTCTGCATATGAAGAACCCAAACTGATGTAAAACTGATGTTAAAAATAACCTCCGAGAGGAGATCAGGCTACTCTCGACCTAACACTCCCCTGAGCTAGTTCTATAGCTGCAAAAACAGCTCCACTGACACAGCTGAGAGGGTGGAATGGAGGCAGGAACAAGTGGCCACAGCCTGCTTAAGTCGGTACTACCTCTGAAAAATGCATGTGAAATCATGCCTTATCTCTTCTGACCGATAGGAGTTTGTGAAAGCAAGCAGGCAAGACCCAGCTTAGGCAGAAAGACTAAAGGGAAAGACGGGAAGATATGCACACTATCTTAAGGATAATCTCCCCTTCCAAGCTTTTCAGCATTAGAATAAAACGACTAGTTTGTTAGCATTTTCACCTGACTGTCCACCTTCCTCCCTTAAAGCAGCACGCCTGTCAATGCTCCTCCCTCCAACGAGGAGACCTGCCAAGCCATTATGCAGCTGGGTGTACCACCTCCCCAGAAAACCCATCAAATCCCACTGAAGAATGAGATGGGAACGTATTTTTCTACGCTTTCTATATCCCCTCAGCTACTTAGTCCTCTACATTAGCACTTTTACTAGCACAAACTCCACAAAAACATGTCCAATGACACTGACAAATTAACTGACCTCGAAATAATGAGCTTCCCTCTCATTTTGCCTGTAGGGAAGATCTGTTTTTAAGTAAAAGAAAGGCCATGTGGAGGAGAATAATGTTGTACTCTCTGGATTAGTTTGTAATTGTATATAATTAGAGCCTAAAAAAAAAAATCCAAAAAAAAAACCCAACAAAAAAACCTCCCATGCAAACTCCCCCCACCAATCATACCTCATTCCACCTGGTCATCTTTTCTGAAAACAAATGTATTTGTCTTCTCATGTTACACTTGTGCATAGAGAGCCCAGGGGATTTCTTTACTTTTTATTTCCTTTTCAAACTCCTACCTACCACCAATGAATTTTCTAAACACCTTAACCAGAAACAGATCACAAGCATACCTGCAACAGGGGAAGTGCTGTTACTTGAGGGTACGTGCTCTGCAGTGCCCTTATGCTCCTCACAGTGGTAACAGCAGCAGCACTACACAGAGCAGGGGATGAAGGGCATTAATGCTCCAGTCTCAGTAGCTTACACCTATGCCATACTGTTCCTGTTGGGAAGGAAGGATAGTCCTGTAGCTTAGTAGCATCCTAGACCCAGAGGGGAACCACTTTTGCCCTAGTTTCTCACACGAGTTAGGTTTCAACTTCTTACATGAGTTAGGTTTTTCTGTTTCAAAACTGACCGTGGCACGAGGTTGCCCCTTCTCCCCCCCTCATATTCCCCTCCTGCTCCATTTGATCTGCTGCAGCCTAATTTCTGACCCTTTGCTGAAACTACTGGCAACTAGGCTCAGCCAGGGAGTAACTTGTGGGTCCCTTTCACCTTTGTGCAGTTCTGGAACTGCCCGTTGCTTTGGGATGCCCTGGATCACTGCTTCTTGTCAGCTCTCGGCTCTTTCGCAGTTAATCTGGTTCCCCTCCCAACTCAATGACTGCTCTTTCAGCTGCTCCTCCCCGCCTCACCGGCATCCCTCAGGGCTCGCTCTGTCCTTATTCACTTCCTTGCACTTAAATCGTTTACTGCTCTTATCTGGCCACCTAAGGCATTAGTTCCCATCCCCGCTCCGATGAACTCCCAAACACCACTTTGTTCCCAGCTTCTACCACAATTCATTTAATTTCATGTCAGTAACCACCTTTGCGCTATCCCACTGTCAGCTGATGTTTGAAAAGGCCAGGGCTGAAACTATTTTTTTAATCTTTCTTCTCTGAACCGTCCCGTCTCTTCCCTATCAGGGCAGCCAACCCCGGCTGTTTTCTTTTGTCGGATAATCTCTTTCCTTCGCTCCTTGACAGGCAGGCTGTCACCAAGCCCCTCTCAGTCCGACATCTCCCAACACCAGGCTCCTCCTCTCCGCCTCCTTTGCCACAAAGGCTCCGAAGGAGCTCAGCAAGGGCTGGCACCCGAGCGCTCCCGAGCCCAGCCGCGAGTAGACTCATATGGGCCGCTCCTACCTGCGCCAGGGCTGCAGTAAAACAAAACGGCCGCCTCCTGCTCGGCCTCCGCGATCCCCCGCCCTCCATCTTCCTTGCCCCGTTACTCTCCCCTGCCGCCTCCTGCAGAAACACTTAATAACCCGAGCAGGTAAAATGGCCTTCCCGCCTGGCTGCCTCACGGCGGCTCCTCGGCGCCGCCACAGCTGCAGGCCGCCGCCGCCGCCACGCTCCCAGCCAGGCCCCGGCCCTCACGCCTC
>VYZM01022309.1:187372-242701 GCA_013398915.1 Dromas ardeola | reverse complement strand
GTCGCCGGGGCCAAAATCCGCGGCTGGCCCGTGGCTGGCCTTAGACGGTGTCCAGAGGGGCCTCGGCCCTCATAGGAAAGTTTCATAGTTAGGCTTTTTGTTGAGCTTCAGGGCTTTTTTTACTTCTTTATTGTTGTTGTTTGGGACCGGCCAGGTTTGACGTTGGTGAATGTCTTGGTGCTGAAGGCATCTCACGGCAGAGGGGTGAAGCGGTGCCAGGAGATGAGACCCACTGCCTGGATCTGACGGCTGACAGTCGAGCTGGGCCGGGGTGAAGGATCTGTTTTGTCAACAGGGGAAAGATGGAGAGAAAACGTGAGAGCTGGAATGGGGAGTTTATTGAGGAAGGCTCCGTTATGCAGCGGTGAAGTGGACAGAGAGGACCGCGCCATCAATCTGTCCATCACCCTTCAGTCCAGTGCACCCTGCTGTGTGCTTTGCCTGAAGACCTAAGTGGGCTTACAAGGGACAGGGTCAGGCTGTGTGGGCAGCAGCTTTGCTCCTGATGGGGAAGGTGAGGAAGAGGACCTCTCCCCACATTGGGTCAGTTTGAGAAGAGGGCGTGGAAGGGTAGCAGAGAGACTTCCATCTGCTCTTGCCCGTTCTCAGTCCCCGTTCCTCCACCAGAGACAGGTCAGGACCCCACTAACTCTTCCTGCTACCACCTGTCCTCCTGGAGACATCTTCCTATACTAGGCATCCAGCTTGACTGCTGATAACCTCTGCTGTACAAGTGCATGTGTAAAGAATGCACCATTATGTGGGGTAGACTATTGTATTACTTAGTGAACTTTGCAAGAAAATTAGCTGGATGATGCCAAAACCATCAAATTCATACAGTCATAGGTGAAGGCATTTTTCCATTTTCTACCTTTGATTTCACCTGACAGGGGAACGTAGTAGAAGGGATATGCATAGAAATATAGATTTGTATAACCAAATATATATGTATACATATATTTAGATATAAAAAAACATGTAGTATTGCGATCTGGGGCTTGATCTTCTTTTACCTCTTCCTGCAGTTGAAATCAAACTTGACTCTGTAAAGTCTTTGGTACTATGGGATCACAATCAGACACAAATATTTATTACTGGGTCTCAAGCCTTATCTGTATTCATAGTAACTACCCAAATTAAGCAGATTCAGTATAAATCAGGCTTAAGTCATCTTAAACATAGCGCCATTAAGATTTACGTCACTTTAAACAGAATTAGAAAAAAACTTTAGTTAGATTAATGACACTTTGACTGAGCACAAGATATTAGTTAGCCATTCTCTTTCTCCACTTACCAGTCACAGAAAAGAAACAATCTGTAAATCCAATCAGAAGTTGCTAATGTGGCCTGAATTTTAAATAACAAATACTGGTATTGAACTTGTAGGCCATTATTCATAACAATGCTTATGTGAATTATTATGTGTAATACATTTCGAGGAAGCCATAAGGCTTCATAAAACACAGAAGAGAAACAGAGCAAATTATTCATTCAAATAATGCAGTCACTTTAAACACAGAATTACTATGGAATCTTAAAACAAGTTGAGCCTGTCAGGCACATTACTGTGAGACACTGTGAGTAGTTTTTGAGAAATAGCAGTAGAATGCTATAATAGTTTAAGTGAGTGAAGCCCCCCTGTTAATTGCAGAAATGATAAGGTTTCTTTCCCAAATATTTGTTATGCTGAAAGAAACTTTGAGACCTGAAAAGGTTACCTGTTTGAGCACCATCAATAGGATTAATGCCCATTCGGGTATCCTCTTTCTCTTTTTTAATTTTTCAATTATGAGAAACATTTGGATGTTGTTTTTTTTCACCTCTTTTTTCATTTATGAAGTATATAGCAAGAAGGAAAGGAAGATCAGTGATGAGCACTTTTGAAAATGCCACCTTCCCCAAGGTAGAAATGCTGCTGATGTGTGATTTTTACAAGAAAGAAAACTTCATTTGATGCCATCTGCAGTCCTGGACCAAACCCAAAATGTAACTCAAACTGAAATGGAGTTTGTTGTTCTAATACTGGGTCAAGTACAAAACTGCCTTTAGCAGCCTGCTCTCAGGAGAGGTTCTCTTAGAATGAGGTAGTCGAGAGACTGAATTACTGCTCACTGTCTTGGGTGGTGTTCCAAGGTCAAAGTTAGGAATGTAAGTGGAAAATGCAGTAATGAACTTTTGATTTGAGGTTGTTGGAGATGACAACTGCTATTTAATTGGGACTTGCTTCGATGGCAAAATATACCCTGAAAATGATTTTAACTAGGTAGGTAGGCAGGCATAGGCTCATTGTTTTCTGGATGAGCCTTTTGCTTCAGACTACAGACTGGAATCAAATTGAAAGTGTCGGCGTCTACCTCCAGCTGAGCAGGTCAAACAAGTCCTACCTAATCCAGCCTGGTGCTCATTCTTCATGATCTACAAGATTATCATAAACTAATCTTTTAGTCATTGAAAAATCAGCTAATGTTATTTCTGGCCAGACCAGTCTTGCTTCCTGTAGAATAAAGGCTGTGTAGAGCAAAAATGAAATAGTCATGCAGTACATTATTGAAAACCTAGGACTTGTCTTTGGAGTGTACAGGAAGAAATTAAAATAGTAAACTACTGTTTTTCATACTGTGCTTGCTTCTTTGTTTGCACAGCAGCTGATAGTTTTTTGTGACGTTGTAAGGATTCAGTGTAGAATTCAACTGTCTAAAGCTTTACCTCATGTTTACACTATTTACTCCATAGTAGCTAGCATCAATGTTGTTTGGACTTGCCAGCACTGGGTAGAGGAAATAGAGTGTACAAATAAGGCTTAACTAGGCTTACTAATTGCACTAAGTACTTAAAATATCTTTCAGAAAACTATTAAAAGAAGTCTGTGTGATAAAAGATATTAGATATTTATGTCAAAACAGCGTTGTAAAGCAGTTTAGCGAGAGAGCAGATGTTTGAAAACAACTGTTTTCAGTAGGCAACGATTACCACGTATTTTTATTTGTGTCTTTCTATGTCATTGATGGCTGTTGATAGAAAATGTACTCTCTCACTGTAAGTTCAAAGACAACCACCTACCTACTAATTTTGTGATACGCAACGTTTACTGTTAATCCTCCCCATAGCCTTTCCTTTGTAGTTGTCTTCTGTATGAAACTATATTTATTGGAATTTGTGCAGACCTTGATCCTCAACTGACTTCAATGAAGCCGTCATGTATATCAAAATAAGCTTAAAAGGTTTCAGTGCAGCCCTCCCATACCCCAAATAGATTGTTCTTATGCTCTAAGAATTAATTACTCTGCACTGTTAGCTTTAAGAAAGAAATTCTAAGTAACCAAGATCCTGATAACAGTTTATTTCTAATATTTCACAATGAAACTGTAAAAGTCCTATCAGACTAGAAGATTTTGTCATTAACGGCAAGTACTTGTGGATTTCTGTCATGCTGCCTGGGAACTGCAATTTGTCCTCCCCAAACAGGTCTGCTGGAAGCCCTTTAGCAACTGGGAGGTCTCGGGTGTCATGTGTGACAGCAGCAGTTCCACCCATGGAATATCAAGCATTTCCTGGCCACAGGGTAAGGTGTGGAGCCCAACGTGGCACTTTCTATTTTAAATGCTGATTTGCATTTCTTTTAGATTCAGTGTGGAAACATGTAAGAAAAAAAGATGGGGCTTTATTTTTGTTTTGCTCATTGTAAGTGTAGAATTCATGGTTCTGAAAGGTGTCAAAGTTACAACATGATTATCCTGTATATCTTCAACGCTGAAGTTAGGCAGTGTGGCACACACAATGTTGTTTCAGCTTAAAACAGGAGAAGTCATTTTTTAGTGATGAAAATAGCTCACAGCATGGAAATCCTTTCGGGATTGAGACAGTGAGACAGCTAAGAAGGCGGCAAAGTCTGACAATAGATTGGAATATTAGGTTCATACTTGATTAGCAGACATTAAAGTACCAATCCATTTCATAAAGATTACTCACAGTTTTGGAACCAATTCAATAGAATTTAACATAGAATGATAGCTTTTCTGCAAATGCTTTGATCTACCCGATAGCGTTTTTTAGTGATTCATTCAGGCATTTTGAAACATTGGGGAAAATACAGTTAGGTCACTTAATGACGGTAATTTTGGTTTTAGTACAAAACCATAGTGTGAAAAAGAATAAGAAGGCATCTCTGAAAGACAGTTTAATCTGTTGTGGGATCCAGGACTCTGGAAATATGTTAAGCTGACATAAAAATTGTGTGATGTCATTATGGGGCAGAGCTAGAGAACCTAAATAACCTGACCAATGAGAAAAATGTTAAAAGAGCGCATCTTCCTGAAGCTTTGTCCAGCTTCCTGTGTTAATCAGTGGGATCTTTGCGTCATCATAGAACAAAACTGCAAATTCATAGACACATTTTGAGTAATCCTAATTTGAACTATTTTTGGGATGAATGTAAGAGGCCATTAGTTTGTTTAGGCTGTGAATGGTTCCAGGGGAATACAAGAAGAAAACTGTCCTAATACCCATATATCCTTTCTTTCTTTAATTACTAGAACATTTTTTTTAAATTGCCAGTAGTAGTTCAAAACCAACTTTTTCTCAAAATTATTGTCTTTTCTCCCCTCTTTTCTCCTTCTTCTTTTTAACACAGAATCCCTTCTGTTGTACAAAATGAGCCCATGGTTGTTCTTGGTACTGCAGTGGGTGCCTGGGGGAGGTGGGCTGGCCTTCTCTAAGTTCCATGGAGGGCTCTCCAAGGGACTGAAGGGCCCTCACTGGGGAGTGGTAATGGCCAAGTCTGTATTTGCCACTGTGGCTGCTGCTCCCAGCTCTCATCAGTCAGTTCTTGAACCATCATGACTTACAGAGCATCATTTTAAAGGAATCTGAAATAGGGATGTGATCAACGTATGGAAAACCTAAGAGCTTCAAATGTCTTGGCATTGGTTATAAGCACATTAAGAGTTTAAAAAAATACAGAAGGTCTAAAATACTGCACTGCAATAATGAGCATTCTAAAACCAATAATGAATGTGCTTCTTTTTGATCTGACAGTCTGTCCTAAAATAGGTGTAAGTGTTCCAGCATGCAGAAGGTGAAGGATGGCATATAAACAATTGCTTGTTTACTTTTCCCACACTCAGGAACTAGAGTAAATGCAGCCCAAAGAATCCACAGAAATACTTTGCAATCGGAGCAGCAGGAGTTGGGAAACAAAGCTGTGGAGTATCATCCTGTTCACTTAAAATCAATGCGGTTTTCCCTCAAAATAGGTCAATACTAAAATCAAATAGCAAGGTACTTAAGAAATCACAGCACGTGGAAAAACTGCTTTCAGGATCTGCTGAATAAGAGGTGGGGTTGATAGCCCCCGGGCTGTGGCTCCTTTATCCTTGTGTCTGCCCGCAGGAGCAGGCAAATGTTATTTTATTTGAAGGGCAGAGGATAAAGAGGATTGTCTGGTGGCACAAAAGGAACCAGTGTTGGAGCCAGGAGATCTCTGCAGTGCCTTGTTCTATGGAAAGGTCACTAGACCATGTGTCTCTGTGTTTCTGTTTAAGCTTTGTCAGCTCTGCTTTTAGTACCTTTACAGACAGGTGTAGCAGTGTCACTTTCTACTATTTGTTGCTATTCTCTTTTGAAATAGAGGAGTATTTCAGAAGAAAGCTTCCAACTGTTTTCATTTATAAACATAAAGGCAGTATATAATATTACTCCATCAGGCTTTTGGGGCAATGTAGGATCAGTGTTTATTGACATAATCTTTGGCCTTTTTTATTGTCTGGTTTTGGTTCTCCAGTGCTCAGGAGCTTCAAAATCACCTAGTCCATGGCTTGGGGAAGACCCCAGTTCTAGATCCCCTGCAGCTGCTTCGTCAGCCTGTCCTATCAGGTTCACCATCTCAGTGATACCGTGTTTATACAATGCACATGCCCTGCATGCACCTACAAGCCTGCTTTATCTCTACTCAGACTGCTGTGAAAGTAGATTTTGCTGTTCCTCAGCTGCTGGAAGGACTTCCCTGACACCCAGGGAGATGTCATAACTGATCTATCTCGTTCCACCCCGGTGTTATGGGATAGTCAGGCCCAGGAACTGGGCTCTCGGTGTGTCACTTTGATGTGCTGGTTCCAAGTTCCTTTAGAACTCATTTTTCTTTTGTAGTACCTCTGTTACCTGTGTGCATTATTACACTGCCTAATCCAGTATTGATTTTTTTCATTGTTTTTTAATGCAGCTTGGAGTTACTAGGTAATCCCAACTCCTTTAGCTGTATTCCATGGCTGTAGCGTATGTCGCTTTATAACCCTACCTTTGTTTCTCTGAGTCCCTTGTTTAAGAGAAGGATTAGACAAAACATCCGTGTTTTCTCAGTTTATTCAGGATGCAGAAACTTCTTACCATGTCATGCCCTAGATGCTGTGTGTAAATAGGAGTTGCACTGCAGATTTTGCTTCCTTTTGTTTCAGTACGCAAAGCAAATCTCTCAGAATGAACAGATTCACAACATTTGTGCGTTTTCCTTACACTTTTGTTTCTTTTCTGTTTTCCCAAGTAAGTGGAAATGTTAGCTTCAGGAAGAAGCAAGGTGAAAGTATTATGCAGTGAAGAAGTTTTATGTGGCTCCAGGACAGAGATGCTGAGTATTTGCTTGTCTCTGTTTGACTTGAAAACAGTACCTGGAGATGGCTGTTTGTTTACACGGAGTGTTTGGGTGTGAGGGGCAAAGCAGGCAGATCTACACTTACATTTCTTTACTGCTTTTTTCTCTAGCTCCCACACATGAGCAATAGCCCTGCAGGGAAGGGTGGGAGCGAGATGTGTATGTAGCTCCTTATTTCACCATAAACTTTGCTCTGAGTAATAGGACTTCTCAGGGGAAGGCAAACCCTGCTTTACCATCATTGGGAGTATAAATCACTCCTTTGCATAATCAATACTGCAGTTAAGGTGCTTGGGGAGAGAGACCAAATCATATACTTGGGCTGTGTCGTTCCAGGGTGAACTAGGTGCAGGAGGACACATTCAAAGGTTCGGGAAACCTGTGTGAGAGGGAGGCCAAACTGACACCCTGCAGTCTCCTAGCCCCAAGGCGAAGACATTTGGTATCATGTTGCACAAGCTCTTACAGCCCAGGCACCAACTGCCAGAGACAGTTCCTGACCTGTGAAGCTTTCAAAGGAGGTGCACAAGGCAGACGTGAGGAGGTAGGTGCAGCACCTCTCCATTTTATACGTGAGGTTTTTGAGCAACAGACTTGCCAAAGGTTATGTAGGGAATCTGTGCAGAGCCAGGAATTTATTACCCCTTGCCCAAATCAGGCTGGTGCCAGATGCAGACAGGTAGTTTGCTAAATGCTCCAGCCTGACTCCTGGAAAGTACTCTTGCATTCCCAGTGAAACCAGTGAGTTCCCCAGTTTAGAATACATTTATTTTTAAACTACATAGGCAGGGATTACATGTTTTGATAAACTCGTGCTGGAGTGTTGAGTGCATTGTGAATTCTTAGCCCCTGAAACATCATCTTGCCTAACTGCTCGTTAAACCTGCTGCCTAGCGGAATCCCTCAGCCCTCCTGTGGGCTCCCAGGCAGTGCCTGAGAGAGTGCAAGATGACTTTCTTAGTCTAGCCTTGCCTTTTTTTTGTTTAAATTGCTAACTAAGGTGAAGGTAGAGTTTACAGGGGGAAAGCAATTTGGGGTGAACTGCACTCACAAAATAGACAAACTGCATTTGAAATGTAGGATTTTAAACCCAAATGTCTTTATCTCATTTTATCAGAGATAATTGGTTCAGCATAGGTTAAATTTAGCAGCATAGGTTAAATTTTAAATGTTGGACTGAAAACTCTAAGCTGACATCAGTCACACAGGACAACTGATGATGCAGTATCATAGTTGGCTTCAAGGACAGGTCTTGCCTTGGGCAGAGTGGAGTTCATTTGTTGTCCCAAAAGTACATTCTCACCGTAGTTTTATAACTCCTGATAAAATCTTTCTCAGTCTTACGTATGTATGAAGTGGGGGTGGTGGACACTGAGCTTGGTACCACAACGCAGTGAGGCAGGAAGTAATCCCCTAGCGGGGATTCCCATGGTATCCCCAAGGTCACAGCAATGAACAGGCAGCAACTTGAGTAAAAAGCAAGACATGAGAGAATGTCAGAAGGTCCTGTCACCCTGGCTCTCCTCTGATCTTGTTTGTAAGGTGAGGCGGGATAACTGCATGCTTTAACCCTTCTTCTTACAGTGAAGTTGAATAAAGCATATTTTGTTGAGAATCCTAATAGATAAATGCATTAGAGGCACCACGGGTTGGGTTAGCCTAGTAGAAGAGCATGCAGCTGCCCAAAGGGGCCTTCTCTCTCTCTTACCTTAGGTCGTGGATTTCTGCCCTCTTGTGTCACAGCAGTAGCCTTGCTCTTTTACCTTCCTGAAAACTGTTTTGATTTGGTTTTGTTTTTTTTAATAGAGTTTTTCAGGCAGATAAGTAGGCTGGTTTGACCCCCTAAAACTCCATTCCCAAACTGTGGGAGCGCTGGAGCCAACAAAAGGCAGGGAATGGTAGTTGTAGGGCAGGCCCACTTCTTTTGGCAGCAGCCTGGTTTTAGCTTTGAGTTAAAGTGACTGTGAAAGTGCATGCAAAGCAGTCTTTTCTGTTTGGGGTGAATTAAAGCCTTCCAGGTGTAAGCATGGGGAAGTAATTACAGCATTTGCACAGCACAGTTCTCCTGGAGTCTCACACATGGCTGGCTTACATGACATCTCTCAGCATTAGAGAGAGGTGGCATCACCAGCAGCTCTGGCAGCATCTGTTTCTTGAACCTTTCAGCTTCCTCCAGTAGCTGGAGTGGTGGTGAACTTCTGCAAGTGCAAGACAATCCACAGCATCAGCATCAATGTAGAAGACCCAGTGAAGCTTCTGAATTCATAGAAGTGTATGGGTGAGTGCAGCTATCTGATCAAGACGGTATTTTATAAGTCACAGGTGACATGAGCATCTTTTCTACAAAAGATGTATGTGTGTACGGCGGTGTGCCTGTTTTTTATAGATAGTATTATGAAGAATGACTGTCATTCAAGTTGTCCTTTGCACTGCATCTCCATTCTTTGGTTCGGGAGTGACTTCACAGGTGGCTAGTGCTCAAATTCTGTTAGTTTTAGAGAACAGATGCCTGGGATTAAATTTGATGCTTTGTCCCTCCAAATGAAGCCTTGCAAGATGGGGGACAGGGAGGGAGGATTTCCTCTTGATCTGTGCTGTTCCCTTTGGGTTCAGGCTTCCATCAGGTCAGGGAGGGGGAAGGGAGACCAAGGATATCTGAAAATCTTCAGTCTAAACAAGGCCAATTATAGGCACACCAATTACCTCAGTGTAAACAACCAATCACACTATAATGGGGAGAACCTTTTGAGCCTGAGGAGGGTGCTTTGAAGTGCCTCTGCTCAGAGATTGCCTATTAATGCAGCGAATTGCAGCAGCTGTTGGCTTCGGTGAGTAAAGGTTGGTGGCAATGACAATGGAGCTGAGCAGATTGGGATGCCGTGATATCACAATGCAGTAGTTAAAATTCCAACAGCAATGAGGCAGTAGCCAGCGGCAACCTGGCTGTTGGCTTGCTTGTATCCGCCAACATATATCATTGATGGTGGTGTGAAGGAATTGGAATTTTTTGTTACATATATGTGTAGTCATTGCTTTTGTGTCCAGGAAACTGCTTGATCTGCACTTTACCGACCAGTCGCTTTCCCAGTAAGTCTGCAACCTCCTCTGGCTTTAGGTCTCTTTAAGCCCCAAGTGTCATTTTCTCCTTCAAAGCACTATACCGCTTGTTCATCCTGTGGTGGCTGGAGTCCACTGAGAATCTGCTCTAACTTTGTGAGCGGCTGATAAGGCCCTGTAGGGTTGAATTCAGTCTGTTTGCAGGTGAATGCCGCTACCTGCATAATTCTGAGGGCTGCAGAAGGTTCCTCAGCCCTGGTCTCTGATTCTAGAAGAGGAATCAAACACAATGATTTCTTCATAGGTCTTCTCCCCATGCCACATGCCTGCGCCTCTCCTAAAGTTCATTTAACATTCTCTGTGTACAGCACCTGTTTGGTCTGGGATCGACATGCTGGTTTTGCCTTCCTACGTTTCACAGACCTGTGTCATCGACCTCTAGACACAACGCATCAGTGCAATAAGGGCAGACATTTCTCCTGTACACGCAGAAGTGAATTCTAGTTTTGTAGCAGTACCTACATGATTTCTCACATTTTCTGTGAGAGAATACAAGTAAGTCATACCCAGGTTAACATTAACGTGTCTAACTCTCAGCTGGGAGAGGATTATGTCAATTTAGGCTAATAGCTGCCGAATAATAGACATACAGATACTCTTAAATAGGTTTAATTTATGTCTGCTGGCCCTGACAACTGGAAGAAAAGATAAATATACACAAAGCATTCAAAGCTTGGGGTGTTATGATGCTAATTGAAAAGTCACCAAAGGAAGCCTGCACTGTGTGTGGGAATCTTAGTGCATGAGATTAGTGGCTAATTAGTGGCTTGGAACTGGAGTGCTCTCCTCCCACCTATCTCACACTGAGAACGGGCAGCTTGGCCCATGCAATCAATTCATGCCCCTGATACCAGCAATGAAGCACCTATTGTGGACAACAGACAGCGTGATGATGGGAAGATACAAATAGTGTCGGTGCTGTAGCAGGCTCTCCTAAGGTGCACAGAAGCAGTGTTAGAGATACTGCTGTCTAGGTGGCTTGCTGTGACCTGAGCCACAGCAAAGATACAGGCATTTGAGAACTGAGCTCTTTTTTCTTTTTAACAAACGCACAAATCTTATCTTACTTTCTGCCTCCTTCTTGCCGTGTTTGCAGTAGATGACAGAACACACTCCGGAGGCCCTGAGCTTCAAACCCTGCTTTAGACTCTGAAGTGAATGCGTACAGGTGGTGGCATCCCCTTCCTTGCATCGTGTTTTAAAATCATGACATTTTAAAAATAGAGGTTTCATCTGTCTGTCAGTGTCCCGGTATTTCCCTCTGAAACATTTCCCTGGTGTACAAATGAAGCATAAGAGTCAGAGATTTAAATAATACACTTCTGTCATATGAATCTAAGAGGTTGGCCTTTAGAAAGAGAGAGACATGCAAAATTGTAGAAATTGGTGTCACTGATGCATCACTGACAGCACTGAACTAATCAGGGCTTTGTTTGATTAGGCACACATCTATTTTTCTCAATTGTTTTGCATTCATTTGTTAGAATCCCTTATTTATTTCTTCATTTAAGAAGGTTGTTTTGTAACTCTGAAGAGTTTCATGTTTTCTTCTTTTCCCCATATTTGCTTTTCCAAATCTGAAACAAGTGTAAGCACAGCTTTAAACTATTGCACACCCTCTTGATTAAACTAACTGGTATTAAACCTCACACAGACATCAAGTAGCAATACCAGGGTGGTTCACTTCTGAGCATTACAGAAGCTAGAAAACTTTCTTTCCATGTCACCAGCTCTGAGTAACACAGTTTTGCTCAAGCTGGAGTCAGAAGTGGGGTAACATAAGAAGCCTACGGTCACAGGCAGTGGCCCAGGACTGTGTGAGCTGGTGGTTGTAGAGTCCTGGCGATTGGTGCATGGGCACTTCTAGTCCAGTTTCCTTAACCCTTCAGTCAATCGACCCTCTTCTCCAGCTGTTGAGAAAAAGCTAAATCATCCATGATCTCCCCAGTAAAAGCTGATTACAAAGAGGGTATCTTTCATGTAGTAGCCACATTGTTGTAAAAGTGATGCTATGGGAAGAGGTAAGGTTTGCCGGCAGAGTTAATGTCTTGTTTTATCACATACGTAGTTGGGAAAAGTTAATAGACTTTCAGACACAGAAGTTCTACGGGTCTGAAAGAGAAAACTCGAACCTTGAGCTATTCTGCCCCATTCTCAGAAATCCTGTGGAGAGAACAGACACGATACCCCCAGACAGTTAGCTCTGCCATGGGTGAAGCCAGCTTGCAGGGCAGCCTCAAGAGCCCAGGTGCTCCAGGAATCTTAATAGCCTATGTGGAGTAACAAATTCCTGAAACCTTGCTCTTCGTTCAGTAAATGTTTGTCAAAACAGGAATGAGAGATACAGGAAAAACCAGCATTTTCTGGCCAAATTATTTCCATCTGGTTTTAGGTGGGTATTCGTAATGCAGCTGTCACTTTTCACATGATGATTTTTGAACAGACACACTTTTATTAGTCATCTTTTAAGATATCTTCTATCTTAAGCAAAATACCTGTGGGTACCATTACTGATGGTTTCAGATACTACTGGATATTGACATTAAGATCCCCAGTGGAAGCTGGTCAGTGCAGCGACTGATGCAGCATGGAAATTCAGTGACAGTGCTACAAGCTGAAAAACACTCCATGCTGGAGCCTGGAGAGGAGCTAGGAGCAGATAAGAAATCTGTTTAATCTCACAGTGAGCTGAAAAGGAGGAAGAATCCCAAATCAAGTCTATTCAGCTGAGTGGAGTGACCACTGTTTGCTTGAAGAGGGATCTTCAGCTTTTGAGAGGAATCTTAAGAGGACTCTGTCCTGGTGGGCAGGTTGCCTCTGCCAAGACGCTGCCTCTTGGGAGCCACAAGAGAAAACATTTGCCCTTCCTTCTGTCCAAATTGAAGCAGTCCCTTCTTCCTTCCCGCTCCCTGCCAAACTTGGGGTATCTTCTGCTGCCAGATGGGGGGCAAGGGGGCCAACACCAACTGCTTCTTAACAGCATCCATTTAAAGTCAAGGCTTGATAATGATTGTTGGTCCACAGGCTCCTCTTCACCTGGGGGAATGGCCCTGTCACAAGGGCATCTCAGATACTGCAGGTGGGTGTCAAAAGACCACAAACAGTCCAGCCATCTCCCGGGAGTGCAGAAGAGACTCTGGGAGAGGGAGTCATCCACATAATGATCTCCAGATGCTGTGTCTGATCAGTTCCTGTATTGCAGAGTTTTGTGGGGTTCTGGTAGGCTGTGTGTGAGAGAAGACAGGAGAAGAAGGACTCCTCTGTACTTGGTCCTCCTGTAAAGAAACTAAGCCAATTGTCCCACCTCCTACCACTTGTGCTTCTCAACAGGCTGGGAGACAGGCAGGTCTGAAAAGAAAAAGGGTGAAGGAGCTAAAGAGGAGGAGCTGCAGAGGAGTTTTCAATTCCTGTGAGAATATATGTATGGCACGTTGGGTGTGCAGGAGCCCAAAGCTGTGCTCAGCTCCATGAAACCTGGTAGTTCAGCTGTAAATTCCAGGATTTCTTCTGGTTTCTGAGCCGATCTCTCAGTATTTAGAGAAGGTACTGGACTGAGATGACGTTCTAGAAGCATATCTGATCTCATGTCAGCTAAACCCCCTAAACATCATCCAAAAGCACTAGCCTGTTCCAAAGAAAAGCAGCAAACCTCAGTCCGGAGCTTCTGTTAAGTTAAAACCAGAAATGCTTCTTCAAATAAAGTATAAAATTTAAATGCTTCTTCCAATAAAGTATAAAGGCCCATTTACTTTGCAAATGGTCTCTCTAACAACTGCTTTCTTCAGGTAACTTCCAAAATAAAATTCACCTATTCCAAAAATAAAAAAAAAAAATAAAAATCACCTATTAAAATATTTAAAAATCATCTATTCAGAAATAAAATTCAATGTCTAAGATGACATCTGGGAGATCTACAGAAGTCTGGTTTAACTGGGGTAAAGCTAAGGTAAGAGACAGGTCAAAATCAAGCTTACCATGGAGGCTATCTGCAACCTTTGTGGAGAAAGATTACCATCTTGCTGGGGAGATCATGTTTCTGTTATTATCAATCATAATCTGGTTTATACCATTTACTCTCCCCTCTTTCTTAGGCTATCGTCTCTGACAGCTGGGAGACTCGACACGACACCTAGGGTGCAGCTATGATGAGACCGAATCATGTTGTTGAATCAGAAGTGTCGTCCGATCATATCATGCGCTGTGAGAATGTGTAGGTACATGGTCCCCGCCCCAAAGCACTTCAGAGTCCAAGACAGAGACCTTGTAAGGAGGAGGGTCACAGTAAAGTAGGGACATCTGTGCTATTTTGAATGGTGTGATTTATAGCTGTATTTTTTCAATAAAGCCCATTTTTTATTTTATTGCGCTTTGATGTAGAAGCATATGAAATCTTACAGATGTTACAGTAAGAGCAGGCTGCCTTTCCGTGTATGCTTCTGTGCAGTTAGCCAGGAGGATTGAGCTTTATAATGGAGCAGTCTGGTCTGAGCCGCTTTCCCTCGCTGGCCTGTTCAGAAAGCACTAAGGGGGGACAAAACCAGCCATCTTTACAGCCTTGCCAGGCGACAGTAACAGGCCGCTGTGTGCAGAGACCCTCCTGCTCCACAGGAGCTGATCCTGTTACGCTCGGCAGAGCAAGTCTGAACTGGGCGAAATGAAGAGGAAGTGCCAGTTCCAACCCTCCCAGATGGTTCCGGGCTACTTTGTACACTAACTTTTTCAGCCTCAGGAGGTTTTGCACAAACTGCTTTTGGATCAGCGCTGCACTGCTGAGATCTTGGAAAGCCACCCCACTCGTGTGATTTGGGAGACATGAGCTGCACTGTGTTTATTGTGCTGCCTGCTCTGCCCTCCTGTTTTGGTAATCCTCTGCTCTCCTGCAGGTATTAACATGTACAAGAAAGCTTCGTCACAATAAACAATAGCCAAACATGCCACTTTTTTTCCATCCGTCAAAGATACCATCGTACTTTTAAATCAGTCCTACCAAAAATCATCAGTGGGGCTGCAGAAAGGTCAAAGGTTTGCCGGTTTAGGATTTCGTGGGAATATACGCTTGTTTGGACTTGGCCCAAGAGCTTCGTTTACCTGTTTGACAGGTAACAATTAGCAAGTAATAGCTCTGCTGGCTGGAATGCAGCTTCGAGGGCCAGCGGGCGCTGGGTTACCTGGTGGGCAGGTGTGGGTGCAGCGCCCTGATAGGTATGTGCATGCACAGCATTCCTGGGAATCAGTTTTCCCTTAAAGATGCAGCGATGACTGCAGGGCACAAAAGGGCTGGGCTTAGCCCGGGCTCCAAGCCGTTGAGCTGTTTGCAAGGTAAAGAAGTAAAGTAAATAGTGGAAGAGAAGAGGAGCTGAGGAAAGGGCTGTGAGAAGCAGCTGCCCCTTTTTTCCCTTGCCCAGAGAGAATTTCAGTTCATCCCTGAGAATCTTAGTAACGGAGAATTCTGTGTGATTACAGTGTCATGGGAGATAAAAAAGAAGGAAGAAGTTGAAATAGGGTGGAGCTGATTTGAAGAGAAGTGCGCGGCTGTCTAAAAGTTAGGCTGACAGGTGGCCAGCATGGCTCAGGAACGGTCTGTGAGCATTTTGTGTGCATTGCTCCCCAGCGGCAGCCCAGCACAGGCACAGCACTGTATAGCAGAGCCGAGAAGCTCACTGGGCACGGTATAAACATGAAGTGGGGAATCCCTATATCAGTTGGTTTAGAAACGGTTAAACAGCTTATGTGCAGTTAGCCTCAACTCTGCCATTAGCAAGAATCCAAGCCTTGTGAGTTTATTGAATAAAACCACTTTATCTGTGGCAAATGGCCCCATTTCCAGCTCCTGCAGCAGGTGAGGAAGATTCCTGCATCAGCCCCTCCCAACCTCGAGTCCCTAGAGGGAATCTGGTATAAATTATGTAGACATCAGGGACTTTGCAGGTGTTTTTAAGATGTTTGACNTTTTTTTTTTTTTTTTACCACAGCAGGCGACCCTTCTGTTTTAGGAACGGAAAGGTTTGCTCATTCTTTTCATATTTTATTCCTATTCGTGAACAGGCTTCTGTGTTTGTGTATTTCCACTTACGTGTTTCATACTTGACAATTGAGCTATTGTGTGACTTCGGAGAAGCCACATCCTCTTTCCTGGGCTCTGTATTTTCACCTGCAGAGTTGGAGTAGCAAGTCCTGTCTTATTAACCATGAGAGACACGGATGATAAGTACTGCTAGTTATAAACATGTATGCTATTATAGATATATATTTATTTATGTCACACAGTAATTCCTTTGAACCTTGTTTCACTAAGATGACAAAATATTTTGTATTTTTTAATAAAAATCACGTCTTTTTTACTTATAAACGACTTCCCTGTCAGAAAGGACTTTATCCTTGGTGTACTAGTTGATGTCATTTGAGGAAGAAGAAATCCAAGTATAATTAGAGACCATTTTCCTTGATCTTAAAGGACCCAGCATCACTTTGAGTCATTAAGCATTAGTTGTACACTGTTATTTAGCGTGGCCTTCATTAAGAGGGAGTCTCTTTGCTCAACAGCATGTGGGCCAATAAATGGTCATTAAGCCTGACTACTAGCTGACACAATAGCGAGGTTTGTATTTATTCTCTCAAACTCCGCAGTAGCTACAGACAAGCACTACAGAAGCACGGAGATCTCTCTGCACCGTGGACCGACCCAAAGCGGTAATACAAGCCTTTCTCAGAAAGTGCTGAGAAACACGTGACAAGCCCCTTCCCCCAGCCCACAGCCACTGCGTAAGAAGATGTAATTATCTGTCCCGGGTTGGACCAGAGGCTCGTACACTGCACTGCGCACCCCTGAGAGTCCCTCCCCGAGCACGTGGGGAAGAAGTGAGCAGCGCTCTCCCCTTTCCAAGCGTCCTCCAAGCTGCGTCTCAGACTTCCTCAGCTGGAGTTTGGATCTTCGTCTCTGCATTTCGTACCTCTGAGTCAACACTTCGTTTCGTCAATCTGTCTGACCGCCATTTGAACCCCTATATATTTTTGACCTCCATAATGTTATGCCACCATGTGCCCCAGAAGTTACGAGGTACTTCAGATAGTCGTTTTGTTTGTCATACACCACATTTCCCATCATGGCATTTGGCATCTATGGTACTGTGTGAAACAGCGGGCAGACTGTTCCTTCTGTCACCCATTTATTGCAACTTGCAGAGTCCTGCACATTTTGGTGTGTCTTCCTACCATGGCCATTTTGACCTTGTAGCATTTCCGATTGTAGCTTTGGGCGTGGAGGGCAGGAACTGCAGGCAGTGTTCAAAACCTGGGGGACTCTAGATTAGCCCAGTGGTGTAATAATGTTTCTATTGATTACATTCCTGATGTTGCTTGGGTCCTGCTGAGTGTGTCAGCAACCGGAGCGTGTGGGAGCAACCTGAGCACGCCAAGCAACACTTTTGTCAGACTTCATGGTCACGATTATGCTGCATAGTCATGCTGCATAAGCACAAATGCCTCTCAGAGTCCAATTCCTCCCTCCTGCAGCTTTCTGCTCACCTCTAGGTTTTGTGTCCCTGTGCGGGCTTCATCGCCCCACCACTTGAAGTGAGTGGAAGGAGTTCCCCTGATTTCAGCAAGACTGGAAGTCCTGGGAGCATCTCTTGTTAATGTCAAGGGGAGCTGCACGGATAAGCCAAGCCATGGTTAGTGCTGAGTGATGTGCTCTTCTGGTCCTTGGAAATGGGAAATTCATGCTCGGAGGGAGACCAGACTCATTAAGGTAGAAAGGAAATGAGGTGCAGTACCAGTGGCGGCCTTGGGAGAGAGTTTTGCCTCACCTTTCACTTTCTTAAATGCTCTCTGTGAACACAAGGAATTCAGCCTTTCAGGTTGGTGCTGCTTTCCGCTATATTGGCACTTTAGCCAGAACAGTTGTAAACATTTAAAGAGTGGTATCAATTAAAGGTGACTCAGGAACAAAAGTGATATGAAGAACTTGGAAAGACTGGAAGAATAGCTATTGTACCAAACGCTTTTCTAAATGGACGCCTGGAGGGGTGAAACTATGGAGAAGATGGTTTGGGAGGCAGGCAAACTTCCCACTTCAGCAGTGCAGTCATGGTGATTAAACATACCTTTTGGAAGCACACACTGTTTTGAAGGGGCTTCCAGCCATCACCGAATTAAGTTTACAATGAATGACCCATTGCATGTTAAGAGGCAGGATGACTCCACCTGCTATTTGGGTTCTGTACAGAAGTCTGGCAGTACTTCATGCTCAACGTGGGGACTCCGGAGAGTACGACAAGGGCTCTCTTGTTCCCTGTAACTACCAGTAAAGAGTCCACAGTAAGAGTCCACTCTTTATTGGTCGGTGGGTCATAAATGGCATCTGAAGTAGTCTTTCACCCCAGCAAAGGACATTCCAGGAGGGCAACATAGGAAATGGACCAACTCAGAGCAATTTACTACCACAGGTTATTCCCAGGCAGTCCCACGCTGCATAAGGAGGAACGGAAAACACGTGGCCTTATTCTCTGTGAAGTGTTTGTGGAGTTTTTGTCACCATAGTACCGAGTCACCAAATACAGAAAGGTCCCTCCCATGATTCGTAACTGAACCCACAGTGGCCGTTGCTGTTTCTAGCAGACCTCCTTGCTCTACACGGTGTGTAACAGGGGAATGGAGCAATGCTGGACACTTACAGGCTTCTCCATCCTCCTGTTGCAAACAGATTGCTACACCCAGCAGCTCTTTATGAGCTTTTCTGGGCAGGGGAAAAGAGCAGATAGTTCTGTGGGTCATTTCATACAACCATAGGTCTGGCTGGTGTCACCTGCTATTTGCAGAGTAAGGATTCACGAACCACTGCATTGTGAGACCTTGGGTTCAGCTGTCCATCTCCAGACTTGATCTATTTGGGCAGAAGTTTTCTGAAATAGTTATCACCTTGAGGCTGATAACCTTGCTGCAGGGGGGCTGAACTAGATGACCTTTAAAGGTCCCTTCCAACCCAACACATTCTATGATTCTACAAGCCTAATATTAAGAAATTCTTAGTCAAAATGATCCTGCTGTGTTTGGCAGTAAAGATAGAGAAAAAGACACTATTTTATCCAGTTTTTTTGTTTTCATATTTACGAACAGTTCTGCCATTCCCATGTTTCAGAGAAAGATGCTCTAAGTTAGCATGGCATCAGGAGAGGCAGAAGGAAAACGAAAAATACTGCTTCGAAATGAAAAAGTCTGCTTTGAAATTCACATTTGCTCAGCAGTGGAGTTGCTAATGTCGGCAGCTGAATATATCCGGGTTTCCATCCACACCGAGCGCGCACCACACACGTGTGGCCTAAGCGCAGATGCCTCCGCCTCTCCAGAGCTCTCCTGCTGCGACAATCACCCTGGAGGCAGAAGTCCCCTGTGAAGACAAACTGCCCTGCAAGGGAGACTTTCTGGAGCTGGGGCAGAGGAGTGGACCGTGACAAGGAGCCCAGGAGGGGAAGATGGGGGCTGGAAGCTGGGAAGGTGGGCAGACAGGTTCCAATTGGGAACTAGCATGGGGAGAGCTGAACTGCATTGGATGTGACTGGGGCAAGGGGAGGGGACCTCCGGGCACAGCAGTAACAGTAACAGCCATG
Organism: Dromas ardeola; assembly: GCA_013398915.1. Taxonomy (NCBI): domain Eukaryota; kingdom Metazoa; phylum Chordata; class Aves; order Charadriiformes; family Dromadidae; genus Dromas; species Dromas ardeola. The sequence continues at coordinate 223,336 of VYZM01022309.1, read as the reverse complement.
GGAAGGATTGGGACTGTTTGAATGAGAGAGAACTGAGAAGTAACAGAGGTAGAGGGAAAAGCGGTGGGGCTGGTCTGTGGGGAACAAGGGCTACTGATGGCTGAGTGCTGCGGTGGGGACCCAGTTTGGACAAGACCAATGACTGTGGGTGACCTCCTGGCTCAGCCACCACGTTTTCTGCCTTCTCCTGGTGCTGGATTGCCCTGAAATCTCAACATTACTGACACTAATTAAATTACCAAGAGCTGTGTCACCGCAGGAAAGTCACTTTCCAGATGCAAGCTGGACCACAGATGGATGCTGTCTTGAACAGTAGAATCACAGAATCATAGAACAGCCCAGGTTGGAAGGAACCTTGGAAGATCATGTGGTGCAACCTTTCACAGAAAAGGGAGCCTAGATGAGATTATCTAGCACCCTGTCCAGATGAATATTGAAAACTTCTAGTGATGGGGATTCTACCACATCCCTGGGGCGGCTGTAGAACTAGACACTTTGGGTGGAACAACAAGAAACTGGAGAATTGGCATAACAGTAAGTGGATGTCTCAGTGCTGTACAAGATGTGGGCGGTCATCACTGGAGCAGGCAGACGAGCAGATTGGCCAGCCAGCTTTCCTTGCCAACAGCACGGCAATGAGCAAACCACTGCTGTAGCGCTGCAGGAGGGCATCTCCAGCCAGCAAAAGCAATGCTGAGGCCACTGCAGAAGGGAGTGGTGAGACCCCACGCGCATGACCTGCCTCGTTCTGCCCTAGGAGGGGTGTCCCAGATTTGTTCTGCACAGAAAGCAAAGGCTGCAAGAAGGTACTAATACCTCAAGAAGCAACGACCAGGAAACAAATACGATTTAAATTAAAGGGCAGTGTTGGCACAAGGACAATAGGGTACAAACGGACTTTGACATACTACGGGTGGTAATGAAAGGGTGGCATCTAACCAGGTGAGAAGTGAGTTACTGGAAGAGATCCCCCAGAAGGAACAGTGAGAAGGAGGGCCCCGGGGGCTCGGGGATGCAGTTTGGCTGGGAGACCCTGCCAGGACCACCCAGAGCCAGGGCTCAGCGGCGCACGTGAGCCCTTCCAGACCACCTGCTTGAGCAGCTTCCATTTCGGCGTCTCCTAACGTTTGAGTTGTCACTGCTCTCCCAGGGCACTCAGGGAGCGTCATAGTGGATCTTCTGCAGCTTCAGCTATTTTATTTCAGTGAATAAGGCAGCTCTCGTATAGGCCTGATTATGTACTAGTAGTAGCAAAAGAGAAACAGAAAAAAGAAACTACCTGTATTTAACAGAGCTGATCTGCTGCCACCAGGGATTAAGTCCTGACATAAAGAACTTGACTTACCCAAGACCGGCTGAGACAAAGCAAGCAGTGCGCTGTTTGACTGCAGCCTGGCTAGCGATGGCAAGCCTGTGTGGAAAATAAACTGCAGCCATCACAGCTCAGGGCATTCCTTCTCTGCCAGAGATGACAAAAGTTATGAAGGATGAGAAGAAGCATCCCTTGGATAGTCACTGTAGTATATAGTGTCTCCTTCAGACTGGGGAAAGATCAACATGAAGGACTAATGCCTTCCCAAGGAATATTTTATGATGGAAGAATTTAGATTGTAAAGGGTTTGTTACTTGGAGTGACACACATAGTTTATTGAATATTTTCAATTCTGTAAAATAAAGAGCAAACACGAGTCCTCACACAGATAGCTTCTTATGCAACTCCAGCCCCTGTGGCTGCTTTTTGCCGATTTCCGCAATGACTTAATTTAAACAAAATCCCAGGACAGCCGCACTCCCGAATGCTTCAGCGTAACCTCAGCCTGAGCTTCCTTTTAAAGCGGCAGGTCCCTGGGTTTTCCTTCAAAGGCATGCATGCTTATTCGCATCCCATCTTATCTAAAGGAAGCTAATTAGACACATCTTATTTTGAGATTTGCGTAGGTCATGGTAATAGCTGTGCTGCTCGGGACCGCTATTGATGTTTCTTTCTTTGTAAGAATAAAGGGAAAGTATTGGGGATTAGCATTGTCACCATACTCACTTCTTCCCTCCTCTCCCCACCGCAAGCCTTACACAAAGAGCACAGATAAACACAGCCTTTGCCTTGCACAAAAGTAATATTCAATCCAATACTTGTAAGTAGATCAGTAACTGAGAATTTTTATAATACCATAGTAATAATGCTTTCCTTCTATGAGCAGCGTATGTGACGCTGTATGAGAGTTTAAACCTGGATCACAAAATATCATTGATTAATACCTGTACCTTCCAGACCATGAAAACGGAAAGGCAATTTCACAAGTATTTCCACTTCTGATAACTGCCACCCTATGCTTTGCTTTTCCTTTCTATCACCTCTCCAGAGTCTTCCAAGCCTTCTTTGCTGTGGCTTCTCTAGTAGCTGTTGTGACGCTTCCTACTCAACGAGTGCAGAAGTCCATGGGAGTCTTTCAGTATTTATCAGCAAGATCATAGAATCATAGAATGTGTTGGGTTGGAAGGGACCTCTAAAGGTCATCTAGTCCAACCCCCCTGCAGTAAGCAGGGACATCTTCAACTAGATCAGGTTGCTCAGAGCCTCATCAAGCCTGGCCTTGAATGTCTCCAGGGATGGGGCCTCCACCACCTCTCTGGGCCTCACCAATGCCAGGTTCCAGTGTCTCACCACCCTCGTTGTAAAGAACTTCTTCCTAATGTCTCATCTAAACCTACCCTGCTCTAGTTTAAAACCATTGCCCCTCGTCCTGTCGCTACAAGCCCTTGGAAACAGCCCCTCCCCAGCCTTCCCGTAGGCCCCCTTCAGGTACTGGAGGCCGCTATAAGGTCTCCCCGGAGCCTTCTCTCCTCCAGGCTGAACAACCCCAGCTCTCTCAGCCTGTCTTCACGGGAGAGGTGCTCCAGCCCTCGGCTCCTCTTCGTGGCCCTCCTCTGGACCCGCTCCAACAGGTCCATGTCCTTCTTGTGCTGAGGGCTCCAGAGCTGGACACAGTCCTCCAGGTGGGGTCTCATGAGAGCGGAGTAGAGGGGCAGAATCACCTCTCTGGATCTGCACCCTCTGATTTGGAGCCCTGCCCCCAAGAACGGTGGGGACACTGCTCTTGGGTCAGGCCCATGCCAGCGTGAGCTCGCTGGCAAACAGTACTGTATGGAAGCCATGGGAGAAATGCTTCCTCCCATTAGGAGACTTGGTGGTTCTCATAATACAACAGGTAACATCATTTTCCTACCTTTACTTCAGCTTTTGACTTTATAAAGGGAGGACAATTACAATCATTTACTACATAAAAAGACATATGGGAAAGTTCAATACACAGCTGTCTTTGAATGCAAATACCAGCTGCTGCAGAGTCTCAGCCATAGAGATTTTTTTTTAGTGAAAAGACTCCCTTTGTCCTTGCACAAAGGGAAAATAAATTATGTATGCGTTTTTAAAAGATCTCACCACTCCACTCTTGGAATATGACATTAAAATGCAACTTGAAATTATGTTTCAAATATTAAGCTAAAAATATTAACTTAAAGAGATGTAAAGGTGGAGCTGACCCAAGAACTGTGAGTTTGGCTTATTCTTAGGCTACTGAAGTTGTGATCGTTATAGAAATTGGCCACAATTAAGCTTGGGCTGGCCGCAAGAGAGCTACATGACCCTGTCCAGAAATCTGGCTGTCTCTGTCTCTGTCCCGTCCCACCCCACCCCACCCCATCCCACCCTTAATGCTGGGAGAGGAGCAATAGGGCAGCATGACCTGCAGGAAGGCTCTTGGGACATTAAGGTGGATTTTTTTGTGAACCATCAGCAGCATAACAGTGTCTCTGTCCGGAAGGAGGGGGGGGTTGAACTTCTTAGTGCTTTGCTGCTGGAGCCAGCAAAAAAAATAATCACCGAGTGTTTTGGGTAATATTCAGGGCTTCTGTCAACACTACCCAAATTACCAGAGGACTTACCATAGAATCAAACCTTGGGAAATCACGTCAAGTGTTTAGCAACCAGTGATCTCATAGTTTTTCTTATTCGAGCAGCACAGGATGAAAGCCTCCTACGAAGCCTGAGCAGACAACTGACATGTCCCAGCCTGCTTCCTTCAATGGCTAAGAGAAGTCATGGCAGACATTTAAATAAAATCTCCCTCCGTACATGCAATTATCTCTGAAACTACAGCAAGGGATGATTGCCTCTGTGGGCAGCCTTCACAGGTAGAAGTGGTATTTGAAGTCCTATGCAACACTTTGGGATTGGGAAGTAGTCTAATCTGGTCTTGGAATATCTCATTGCACTCACTTGAAGGAAAACACTTGCCCAAGATGTCTAACTTTTGAAGACAAGTAGTTTTGCACAGGTTAGCCCATGCAGGAGATGGCAAACACTTTGAGAAGGAAAATCCGAGTGTGTTTCTTTACAGAGCCTTGCTCTCCAAGCCCTCCTAAGCCTCCTTCTCTGTCTTCCACCAAGCCCCAGCTCTACGCCAAGGCAGGGGTTGCAAAGGACAGTTATGTGACCGGAGTTATTAGGAGATAAACCAGGAGCATCTGACGTCACCAGACACCCCAGAAAACAGGCAACACAGGATTATCAGGTTCAATCTCCGCTCCAAAGCCAATGGTAATGCGATGCTGGTGAACATCTCCTTAGTCCACTCCTCCCCTTTCTCAGATGCTGCTGTGTAAATCTAGCCTTAGGACCTATGAACTAGAAACCGTTTCAATTCCATTTATTCCAAATAGCTTGTGAAAACTCTCAGTGAAAGGCAGAATGAAGGAGGGAGGCAAAAGAAAATTCACCTTTCTACCCCTGAGAAGCGTCCTGCTAAGAACTGAAATAAGCTAAGAAGGTCACTTCCAGAATATTTTCCTTTTTTTCCCAAATTCACAGACTGGATTCTTTTTTTTTAAAGGAATGTTTTTATTTCAGTGTGAGAAATTTCCCATCAGATTTTACTTCACGTTCTAGTGATTCAAAAATCCTTAGTGAAATGTCAGATCTTCTCAGACAGGTTTTGTAAATAATCTGGAACTAGATCTTTTCAAGCCGTTTTTCTCTTTCCCCAGAAGCGTAGCCAGAACCGTGAGATACCCTGGAAGAAAGGACTGCTGTGCAGTAAGTTACACCTTTATAATGGTGTAAAACAAAAACTAAGCTCCAAACAATTAATGTTATACCTGACACTTATTCACGAGTGCACAGAAGCAATTTGAAAGCTGTAAAGTCCCTCGCCAGCCTCATTTAAGCTCACTCTGTGAAAGACATGGATACTTGTCACTTTTATTACTGGCAGTGCAGCCACCGAGTATTTTAGAGCTTGTTAAATAAGGTGGGTCAGATCCACAGATGGTGTAAATCAAACTTCTGTAGTTACTCCGACATATCTGTGGTCACAGAGGGCTCTCTGGAGTCATTGCACAACTGGTGCCGCCCCAGGGAGCTCTTACATCAGGTGTAACCTCCATGAGCTGCAGACACGCCAGTCTCCTGGCAGCTCCCCACCCCGCATTCCCAGCGGAGGTGCTGGAAGAAGGGGCCGAGCTGTCGTGAGCTCCGTCGGCCAGCGAGGCTGGCGTTTCAGCCCTGCCTGGGGCTGGTCCCCGGCCCCATCTTCCTCTCCTGAAATCTCTGCCGGAGCCCTTCAGTCCAACCTCACCCATTCCCATCCCCTCGCTGCTGTAGCACTACGTTCATGATCATCAAAATGGCATCTCTGACTAGATTTAGCCCACGGCGAGAAATGATCACTTTTAGGGGAACGTAAGGGTAGAGACCAATGGCTGGAATGTTTCTCCCCACTGGGAAGGGGAGGAGGAGCTGGCTGCTGGCAGCAGGTTGTGTTAGCACAACGCTTCAGGATGACTAAATCGCTCAAGGTAAAAGGGTGGTGAAATTTGATTTGAGTTGCTGTCAACTGCGAAAATGCGCTTATCGCAGACTTCTCCCACAGTCATGGAAAGGGTCTGCATCCGAGCTACCAGCAGCACCCAGTACGGCTCCTGCTCCGTCCAGCTCTCGGCCTCCATAAGAAAGGAGTGCGAGGATGTGACACTGCAGTCGCCCTCTCTCCTGGCTGAGCTCCGGCCAGAGGCAACAGGATGCTGTCTGCGGCTGGGTCCTTAGCCCCCACGGAGCAAAGCAAGTCATAAAAGCCACCTCATGAGACATTACAAAAAGCGCCTCTTGGCTCTTTCCTGCAACTTCCAAGGTTTTATTCTCTCTTCATGGATATCTCACTCTTGAAGGGCTTTTGCCCATCAGTGTCACAGTGCTCAGAGTTGCACCTCAGGAGCTCCCCGCTGAGCTCTCCTGGAGATGCCACAGGGAGCATTCGGTGTTGAAGTGGGACTCCCCGCCCAGCCCGCTAATGGGGCGGCCACTTCTTGCAGTCAAGAGAGAAGACCCTGAGGGTCTGCCTCTGCAAATCTGTAAATCCCCAGTGACTGCAACTTCAGCCTGCAGCAAGCTGAGCAGACTTGTTTTCAGTTTTCTCTTGAACAGCAGTGTCACGGGTGACAGCTCTTACTGTGCCAGTGCCATCTAGTCATAAATTCAAATCAGAGTTTGACTCCGCATCTTCCCTCATGGATTTTATCTCTCAGGTCACTCTTTCCCAGCAGTTGAGGGATGTGCAGTTACATGTCTAAACTTGCGGTCATCATTCTGCGGCCAGTTATCAGACATGATACGTCAAGTAGCTGCATCTGATTAGAGAGAACTGTGTACACATGCCTTTTTAGCTGCAGTATTCTTCAGTCATGCCGAACGTGTGAACTCCTGAGTGATGCTCATGTGAATTATCACCTAGACCATACAGGTGTTTTTTCCAGCTGGCTCACCCAGATCTGCCTCTGCCTTTGCTCCAGAAGCCTCATTTCCCCTTGTTCCCAGCGTGAGCTCTGTCACTTGGCTTTGCCTGTATTTTAGGTGCATGCTGCAAGTGTCACTGCTTTCTTCAGTGCTTCTATACAAGGCTGCTGAGAAGTGCCGCTGGCATTTAACTCAGATTTTTCAGTCCTGTAGTGACTTTCAAGTGTCCATTTTTCCTTGCTTTCACACAGTCCTACCTAGTCTTGATGATCCGGAGCTGAGTTTCTGGGTTTAATTTGGTTTAAAATGCACCAACACAGTTCTGGCCTTTGCTCCCCATCCGTTTGTCTGGGTGCTGGAGCCTCCTTCACCCACCAGCCTCTTCCACATCCGTGTCTGATTTTCGAATAATGGGTTAGTTGTTAGCGGTATCCTGGGAGGGCTGGCGTTTGTTTGCAAAGCTCCTCTTGGCAAGGGGACAGGGCGCTTGCACTTGTTGCCAAATAACACGGGCCTCCCAACAATAAAAATCTGTTACTTTTTTCACCTCTGGACTCTGACGGAGGTGAGGAGGATGACTTTGGCTGCAGCAGGTGAACTGGATGAGCGTCAGCCACCCAGCTGCTGTGGGGTGTATCCCCACCCCGTCTCCCCGCCAGCGCGGTCTGATAGGCCACGGGACCGTGGCATGTTTTGTGTCAAATTAATCACTGCTATTTGCATATAGAGATGCACAAAGTCTGCCAGGATTTTAAGTCTTCAGACGTATTTTCAGCACGGGGAAGAAGCAAGGTGAGATCTCACATCCCACCGCTGAAACCGCTTCCAGTGAGCGACGCGTGAGACCCCGCCGGCTCCCGCAGCCCCACGGGCGGCAGGGCCGTCGCCGGGGGAAGGTGGCAGCAGGCAGCCCTCGCTCACAGCCACGGCGTGTGCTTTCCTGGGAAGCATCTCGGCAGCGCATAGTGTGTCAAGGCTTCTCTGGAAATACTTTTGCATTGCTTCATGCCCCAGATAATTGCTTAAGCCCCCCTCCCTCCACCCCTCACATACATTTTGACTCCTGCCCTGTCCCACTTGCCAATTTTCCTCAGGCCTCGTTACGCAGAGCAGGATTTTGCGTGCTGCAGCATGGCGCTCGCTGCCTCCCACCCCCGGGAGACGTCTCCCCTTCCCCAGCTCCCCCCCACAAGCGGTGGTGGTGGCATCTGGGCTACCATGCCCCTGGTGGAGCAGCCAACCCCGCAGCCGGGCCGAGGGGCACGCACACATGGCAGCCCTCTCTCTTTCTCTCCTGCTCGCCTCCGACAGCACTCGCTCTCCTTGTTTCCCTCCTGATCTTTTGCACCAAAGGATTTAATTTTGGCACAAGACCTTGGGGGACAGACGGCCACGGTTGGGGTTCGTGACATGGAGGAGGCATGGCTTGGGGGTCCCTCTGGACCCTATAGCTGCTGGCAAGCTGAAGAGAGCCAGGGCAAGGACTCAGCCGCCGGCCACGTCGTTTCAATGGGGTGTTTTTCATATTGCACGCTCCCTGCCGCGGATCTGCCCTGGGCCGAGTAGCGCTCTCTCTGCCAGGGCCCAGACCCACGTAGGGGAGAGCAGGATCGATGAGGCCACGTTTTTTTGAGGACGGGGGGAACCTCACCATGCGGACAGGAGCTCTGTTGAATGACCCGTCCCCAAGCCAGAAAGCAGACCCCGGCCTATTTGATTTACTAATAGTGACAGAAGCATCCCCAGCTTCCCATCTGACGCCTGTTTGTGTCCAGCGTGCAGGCAGTGCCCCACGCAGGCGTCCCCCTTCCCAGTGCCAAGCTCCTTCCAAGCCACCACTCCCGGAGCCTGTCGCAGCACCGGCTAATGCTCAGGTCATCGGATACTCCCCAGTGTCACCCGCTCCTCTCTGCTGCTGATAACCATTGCCAAACTTCAGCTGTTTAAAGCTGAAATTGTCCTCTGGGTATCTGCCTCTAGTATGTGTTTGAGACTTAGCCAGTACTAGTGGAAAGCGTTAGCCGTTCCCAAGAGGAGACTCGTGCCAGGCGCTGGAGTGCTCGCCCTGGGAAGAGCACACGGTTTTAGCGCCCTTCCCTTGCGATGTCCTCACGTTGCTGCTGCAGCTTGGCATGAAACGTGGCCCTCCCTGTCCTGTGAAAATCCACCAAAACCCGGCCAGGTTATAAGCCATTTAAAAGCAGTCCCAGTCTAAACAGCAGACCTGATTTCCTGTGGGATTTTGTGTTGTCAGTGACCGACCTGGCTTCCAGGACGGAGTAAGTGCCAACTGGAGGCTTCTTTTTTTGCATCAGGAACATTTTGAAAACCACTATCCCATGCACACCCTCTGGCGAGTGATAAATTGCAAGCTCCTGTGGCCACTTTTTCTGCAGTTTGGGTTTTTCTCGTGTCTCTTTCCTCCCTCTACTCCCTTATTTTTGTGAAACTAGTAGGGAGTTAATTATATGTGTGACATCTGATTGAGTCAGCCAGTGGCTTCACAGCTTAGCAGGGGATGACAGGCAGATAAACAACCAGACACACAGACACGCATGCCCACGCTCGAATGCGCGCGCACACACTCACACATGACTGCAGAAGACTTTTCTCTTAGAAATTGGGATCTGCAGCAATAATAACCCATGGTTTTGGCCAATGGTGAATGTTTGTCCAAGGCAATGAACCCTGCAGTGACCCTCGGTCAGGCTGGCGAAATGTCACCCAAGGGAAATGGGGCTGGTTCTTCCTTTTGCCCTTAAAAAAACCAACCACTTGGGTTTAATTAGGGAGCTATAAATCACAGGGCTATAAGCCAGGAATAGATGGGTTATCAATGGCAGTATGTGGGCATTCTCCGTTTTTCCTCTGGCTTCGGCTGGGTTTCTGTGCAAAGTGGATACAGAAGCATCATTGAAAAGGGACTCGAAATGCATGCAAGTGAGAGAAGCAGGGGCACTCACTTCCACAGCCACCTACATTTCGGGAGGAGGTGACACACAAATAAGGAAAACTGATTTTTCTACCATGCTGATAATCTCATGCATAGCAGAAAAGAGTCAGCTGCCTGCAGAGATTGGGCTTCCAAACAGCCTATTTGCCGTTATGGCATCCAGTCCTGGTGCAAAAGATGCCGGCTTTTATGCCTTTGGGAAAAGTGAAGCCACAGAAGTTAACCGAGGCAGCCTTTGCAGCATCCAGGCACTACACAGCAGTTATAAGATTCAGGTTTATTTTGACCTTTGCGCTCTGGGAGGACTGATTACAGGGAATAATCACGGTTTGGCACCCAAGAGAGAGCACAGGTAGTGACACAACCTGCAGTTTGTAGGTACAAGAGGGAGGTGACTTGGTCCTCAGCGGCTGCCTGCCTGCCTGTTCTGGGTTTGTGGCCGTGCCCACAGCTCTGCAGACTTCCAGGTTTCTTAGTCCAGAGAAATGAAACAGCTGGCAAGAGCAAGGTGGAAAGTGAAGGCTGGCAAAGTGTTTTTGAGGAGCTCTTGATTGCTTTGGTCTCACAAACACAGTACAGAAGAACCTCAGCCAGCTTCACACACACTGGCTGGAGACCTGGAAGGGCCTCGCCACATCCATGTGCCGCTGTCACTGAGCCCATCAGGCTGACAGGGCCAGACCAAGCCTCTCTGTCAGCTGTTTTTCTGCTTGAAATAATAGTTTTAGTACAAAAGGGGAATGGACCAGGCATTGTCAGAAGCTGATAGGTCTCCAAGGCTCGCAACCACGATAAACCACGAAATGTTTATGCAAATCTCATTAAAATGTGTCCATCATCGTTCTGTGAGAGTCAAAAAGCTCCGGTACCATCTGCCAGAGCAATGACAAGTGTCCAAAGCCGTCTGCATTGGGCTAGATCAGGAGCTGATCTCAACACAGCCTGTTGAGAAACAAGTTGAAACACTTTTAGTCAACCTCTAATTGCAGAGTCTAGTAATCATCAGCCGATGAGATCTGAAACGTGGATCAAGCAACAGCTTAAGCAAGGGAGCATTGCAACAAAACTACAGAATCCACACACGGACGTTATTTTTTGCAAGAATGAATCAAAGCTCTTTACTCTGGCAGTACTGTGCGACAGGGCGAGTTATTTTCAGAAGCGGAGCTGGAGGTGCTCATGCTCCACAGAGGGCATCGCTCCTACGTAGCAAGGCACAAAGGATCCACTTTTAGTCCGAGCCAAGATTACCCACAGAGCCAGGCCTTTGCGCCTGGTTTGCGTTTAGCTATTGCTGACTTCATTCAAGGGTACGAGCGCAGGAAACTTGTGCAAGCAGTCCCTGCTAATGCGCTCCCACATTTAGAAGGCAGCGGAGCAAAACCACTCTTGAGTCACAGCTGAACACACTTGATGGGGGAGACACGGATATATTTCACTATATTTAGATCAGCCTGGATCATCTGAAAGAGCATAAGCAGCAAAACAAAAAAAAAAGGAAGAAGAGAAGGCATTTCCTTTCATAAGGCTGTTAAAGAGTAGTCAGAGAGAAAAGAAAGTCAGAAAGAAAATATTAACGCTTACTTTGCATCTCTGGCTGCCAGAGTACAGATATTTTCTTAAGCAAGATTCTGATTACCGAGAGCAGATGATGAGGAATTAAGAAACCAGGAGATAAGATCAGGAATAGTTAATGAAAAGCTTGGGATCCGTAAAACCAGTAAAAGGGAAAGGCCATATGCAGGCATGCTGAAGGAAATGGGGAAAGAAATTAGAGATGCTTTAGCAAGCCTTTTCAGAAGTTCAAGAGAAAACCCTTGGGACTGGAAAATGTAACAAAAAGCAAGAGCTGGGGAAAGCAGCCTGAGGGCAAATTAAGGCTACATCTAGTCAGTTTGAAATCCATTGCTGGAAAGTCTTAAAGCTCTTTAAAAGATCAGCTTGGAGAAATACTTAGAAGAGCATAAGAGCACCTCGCTAAGTTGCTTGAACTCACTGAGGTTGTTATTGGCAGAGCAGAACAAAGTAGTGGTACACGGTGAGAAGTTCTGAAACAATGTCTGGCTTGAAAATTATTTTTAAAAGAGAAAATGAGAGAAGTACCTGAGCAGAAACCAGATGACCTATGCAAGAAGAGAAAAACTCGCTTAGACATATTTGTTGCAATTGTCTTTTCAGCTTCAAGCCCTGGACAAATTATATGGCAAATCCGAGTGTTACCATGAGAGTTTTGTAAAGGAGTTTTATGTTAAAAAATCTAACGCTGCATATGACATTACAAAGACAACCATACCTGTCCAGCCCCGTGTCACATGCAGAAATACGAAGCTGGCACTCCCTGTTGGATTTAGCGAAATGTGGAAACAAACCTCCATGGTCTTTGCCTGGGTGACAGAAGGGATGACGCAAAGACGACAGCAAGAGTCATACAACTGCAGTATCACAAACAACACTGAAGCAAGAGGCTTGCATTGCTTTAATTAAAGTAGATGTGGTTTATTAACTAATAAAAATAAAGCCAGAAAATTCTGAGCATAGAAATATACAAAAATAAAGATAACATACAGATGAAAACCTAGAAGATAAATTTCTTTAAAAGAGTTTTAATATTGGTAAAATATTTAACTAGGCAATGTTATTTTGTCATTTCTATCTAAGCTCCCCCACGAGGATCAATTCACGGGAAGTGGCACAAATTTAACATATCTCCAGTTTCTACAGGTTTATTTTCTCTGTTCTGTGTAGTGTTTTTTCTATTGAGTTTTAACTCCTTTAAACAAAATGCTGCCACTTATATTCCCCGTGTTGCTACAATGCATTGTAACTAACATTTCAAAAGTAGCTAATTGGAGGAAAAAAATCTAATATCGATGTTGTAATTAATTCTCATTAGGCAGCAGCATCTTATAAAACAGCGAGCGTGGTGACCTCCGTATGTCCTGCTAATGGTGCATCCCGCTGCACCAGCCAGAGGGCTGCTGTGCCCGTGGCTGGCCAGGCATCCCCGCAGTTTGCTCAGGCACTTCCCTGCTTTAAACATTAACTCAAATAAAAGCTGACACGAAAGCCATGGCAAGGACAGATGAGAAAAGGACTATGAAGAAGAGGTATCAGCAGGTGCTGCATCTGCGTTTGCATTTAAAAGACCTGGGGGTGGGGGGCAGTGGTGTGCACCTTGTGGGGTGTGTGGCAATGTCATAGAATCATAGAATCATGGAATGGTTCGGGTTGGAAGGGACCTTAAAGATCATCTAGTTCCAAACCCCTGCCATGGGCAGGGACACCTCCCACTAGACCAGACTGCTCAAAGCCTCATCCAGCCTGGCCTTGAACACCTGCAGGGATGGGGCATCCACAACCTCCCTGGGCAACCTGTTCCAGTGTCTCACCACCCTCACAGTAAAGAATTTCTTCCTGATATCTAATCTAAATCTACCCTCTGTCAGTTTGAAACTGTTACCCCTCGTCCTATCACTACACTCCCTGATAAAGAGTCCCTCCCCATCTTTCCTGTAGGCCCCCTTCAGGTACTGGAAGGCTGCTACAAGGTCTCCCTGGAGCCTTCTCTTCTCCAGACTGAACAACCCCAACAATGTCATTGCCCAAAATCACCTATCTCCTCAGCAAGAGCATCCTTGGTCCAGAAGGGCAGTTACACAGTCACACGACCACTGAGGACATCGGCCGGTGCAGCCAGGACACAAGCCTGGAAAAACTGTGGGCATCAGAGCTGTAGAAACCCAAAGGCAGAGCTGCAGCGGGGGCTGAGCCCCAAACACAGCTGGCTCGGGAGCCCCAGGGTGGCCAGAGGAATCTGCAAGGGATTTCGCTCTCAGTGTGTGCCCAAAGATCAGTGCTAGGAAAGAGCTTACCTAAAAAATTATAATGACCTAAACAGTGATAAAACTCAAATGTAACTGGAGAAGTGTTTCGAAATACCAGGGAGAAAAGGAGACTGCAGCAATGAATGTCTGAACCCTGTGAGCGAATCATCGGCGGTGGGGCCTGGCACTGAGCTGTGGCTATAAAGCAAGGAACGTCTACACGGAGAGCCATCGGGCTGACAGAGAGCCCGGAGTGCGTTGCGTTTCATGAGGCCTGGAGAAGTGCAGCCAGTCTGGTTGTAATTGCAGCAGGGGGATACCAGGGCATGGGGCAGGTAATCAGAGAACCCGTAAAACGCTCCACCTCAAACCCTGAAGTCAGAGGTGAAAAATTACAGGCAGCTTCAATCACGTAAGCGCGATGTTTAGGGAGTGGGGCTGAATGGCTTCCAGTATGAGGAACTACTGCAAGACGTGTATTGCAAGTAAGTTGGCAAGTGAATGGAAAACTTGATGACCACCCATACTTGTGTCTACATCTGTATCATCTATCAGAGCTTTGAATATGTGGGAAGAAGGATTAATTTTCCGAGCGAATCCAGAAACACATAAAAAGCAAACCTTTGCAAAGCCTTCAGGATGCCACTGGAAAATCCCTTGACAGTTTGTTAGTTGCACAACACACGCTGAGATAAAACACAGCGAGCAAAAGCATCTGCACTGGCATCCTCTTCTATTCTTCTCCATATGTATGGTATGGAAACAGGGTGAGCTTTGGAGATCACTAGGGACCAGAGTGACAAGGGGAATGCCAGGGTTGTGGCTCCAGAGGCCCTTATGGGACAGAAGCACAGAGTCACCACGGCTGAGGCTGGCAGCCACCACTGGAGACTGTCCCTCCCAACCCTTGCTCTTGCAGGGTCAGCCAGGGCAGGCTGCTCAAGGCTGTGTCCAGCCAGGGTTTGAGTATCTCCAAGGATGGAGACTCCGTAACCTCGCTGTGCAACCTGTGCCTGTGTTGAACTACCCACACAGTACATATGGGTTTTCTTATCTGCAATCGGAATTTTCTGGATTTCTGTGTGTGCCATTGCCTCTTGTCCTGTCCCTGGGCACCACCGAGAAGAGTCTGGCTCCTTCTTCTTTATCTCCCCATTGGGTATTTATGCACATGATCACCCTGAGCCTTCTCTTCACCAGGATGAACAGTCCCAGCTCTCTCAGCCTCTCCTTGTATGAAAGTTGTTCCAGTCTTTTCATCACCTTTGCAGCCCTTCAATGGACTCACTACAGTATGTTCCTGTTTCTCTTGCACTGGGGAGCACCGGACACAGCACTCCAGATAGGTCCCACCAGTGCAGCGCTCTGCCTAATGCAGCCCAGGACACACTGGCTTCTTCCCTGCGTGGATGTGTTGCTGACTGATGGCCACCTTGACCCCCAGGGGCCCCCCAGGACCCCCAAGTCCTTCTCTGCCAAGCTGCGCTCCTGCTGGTCGCCCCCCAGCATGTACTTGTGCATGGGTTTTCTTCTCCCCAGGGGTAAAGCTTGCCTCTTCTTGATGAAATTTAGGAGGTTCCTCCCTGACTGTCTTCTCCATCCTGTCCAGGTCCCTTCGAATGGCAGCAGAACCAGCCAGGGCATCAGCCACTCCTCCCAGTTTCGTATCATCTGCAAACTTGCATTGTTGTGGAAGGTTATCACTTTGGTTAAGCATGATTTCCCCTTCATAAATCCATGCTGACTACTCCAAATCACCTCCTTGTCCTTCATGTGTCTGGAAGTAGTTTCAGGGATTAGTTGCTCCATCACCGTCCCAGGGATCACGGTGAGACTGAGTGGCTTGTAGTTCCCTGGGTCCCCCTCCTTGCTCTTCTTGAAGATAGAAGTGGCATTTGCTTTCCTCCAGTCTTCGGGAACCTCTCTAGATTTCCACATGCATATTGAGGTAGCTTTTAATGTTTGTGACACTCCATCATTGACTAGCAGAAGCAAAGAGCAAACATCAAGAACATCCATTTTGTTTGGTGTTTGTCATGTGCGGAGGTACCGAGAGAAGACTTTATATCTAAGACATAGCCATGAGGAGACTGAAACCGTAGTGGGTCCCTGCTGCCCTTCAGTTATGCTGCTCTGAATCCAAAGCAGATCCAGCATCTCTGGGCAGGCACTGAAGAGGAACAGGTTTCTGAAATGCAGTCGGTTCCTGGCCATAAGCCAGCTTTCCCTCTAGGGCCACACCAGAAGTGGCCGGCACTGCACTGCTGCCAAGCAGCTCTCCAAAGAAGGAGGCATCATGGGGCAAGAATTACTTTAGGTGCCATCATCAGGTGTGAGCACTTCCCACAAAGAGCCTGTACCGCCTGGGGAAGGGTCCTGTCAATATTTGTACTGTTACTGTGAAAATCCACAGGAGCATTTTGTTGGCCCCAGTGGTGTGTGGACTGGATTCGCATAAAAAGCTGTTCCCAGATCCTACTCACAGACAACCATCTCAGGTAAGCAGGTAATTTTTTTTACTGAAGTAGGTGTAAGCCTTTGGCAGAGAAACTGATCACAGAAAAAGGATGTCTGCCTTATTTATTCTCTCGTGGCAAAGGGCTGTAGCAGAATAAGCACAACTTTATACGGGTAATTACATCTGCAAGGCTTGCGTTACTATCTCTGTATCACAGCATATGTTCAAATGCATACATTTTTCTGTGTAAATTCCGAATTATTGTCTATACACTGTGTAATGGAGAAAGTTGCTGCTTTGCATGGCTTTTTGCTTCACTGCAGTTCGGTTTCTTAGCTAAACCCAAGAGCCCCGCGCCACCCCCACTGCAGGATGTCCTCCACAGAGGAGATTAGGGTTAAGCCAATAGGTGACAACAAAGTCTTTCAGCTGCATTCATGTGTGTCCAGTTTATTCTGTCCAGTTATCCTATGATTCTATGATTCATAATTGGAAATCTCCTAGATTTGGCAAAGTAACAGAAGACTATACAGGATGTGTGTAGTTCCAGCCTGGCCTGACTCTGTTGGAAGAACTTGTTGAAATAATGTCTAGAGGTCTGACCCCCGGGTGTTCTGGGGAGGTCGATGTTATATCCTTATTGCTTTCTAGGTAAAAAGGGAGTGATTAAAGGCCTGGATCGGAACAGGCTCTTTTATAGAGAAATACAAATGCCGATCCCAATTTTGAAGTTCACGCCCAAAGGGGATCTGGAAACAAATTACTGAAAGAAGCAAGGCAGTGTTTTATGGACACCTTCCACCTTCCAGACTGCTGAATCCTTCGCCCATCTCTTAATCCAAAAGCAAACTGGCAGAGTAAGGAAAAGAAACCAAGAAACCAAGCAGAGGTCTGGGGATGCTGCACCTCCAGCATCGCTCTCCGCTGGGGCTACCACAAGGTCATGTGCAGAGGGCTCAGAGCAGGACAGACCCCCCTAGAGTCTCTCTCCCATCTTCAGAGCTGCTCCTCTGATGAGCCCCTTTCCCTCCCCATCCCGCTGCCTAGCTCCATCCCCCAAAAGTGAAGTCTGCCCCCAAAATCCCTACAAGTAAGACCAACAAATGATGCTGCAGTTCCTGCCTTTCTCTCTGAGTTGCCAACGGTGCCCGGGCATCAAGGAAGGAGCCCTTTCTGCTAGGTCCTCAGCTGGCCGGGGCTTCTCAGAGCAAAACCACAACCTGAAACAGCAAACAGCAATTCTCAGACAGATCGTGGGGCCTTTAACTTCAGAAGCAGTACAAGATATACGTGTTAATTTGTGGTTAAGGCCTATTTATCTAGAACAGCACTGGAGGGCGGCTTGGCCTTTCCTGTAGCACAGCAGTTGGAGCTGCCAAAAGTGAGAGGCATTAAAAGTTAATAAAAAAGTCTGAAACACACTCATTAAAATACTTGGAAAACTTCACAGTTTGGCTTCATACCATAGAGCGAGTATGTGAGAACTTGACCAGGCTTGCCTGCCTCCCTAGCAGACTGTCTTGACTTAATACTTAAAAAAAAAATAATCACCTGGCGCCAGATGCGGTGTTAAAAAGCCCCTACCATGTCAGATAGTGTTGTAATTTGCCCTGGAAATGCATCTGAAGCAAAGGAATGCGTGAGCACAAGTCCAGAGCTCAAACAGGGGAAATACAGGTCGTCATACAGATCAGTGGATACAGATGGTATGTTATTTACTTTAACCCTCAGCCCAAAGTTTCAGGGCCTGATCACTCTGCCACCCCACTCGGGTTCATCCAGCCTCTGGACGGATGGATGTTGCAGCTATTGCTCCTGGAGCAGGCTCTTTGGATACCAAGGTATCGAGCGGCCTGGCCATATCTGGAGCCATTTCAAGGAAAATTTAGCCCTGTATTTGACCTCATTCTTCTATTTACTCACCACACTAATTAGGTCAGGCAGAGGGAAGGCCAACAAGACAGGTAGGATGGACTATTTGCATAGCTGCAAGCGGTTTCTATCTGATGGAGTGGAGTGGATTGAACCATAGGTGCATGGTGGGTCAAGAGGTTGTTTGAGTTTCACATTCACGGATGCACTCTCCACAGCCAGTGCTTTTGTTGCACCGCTCCACAGCACTCTGCATCAGCTGCTAGGGCATGAACTCAGGCGTGGATCTCAAGCTGCTGAGAGTGAAGGCTGCCCACCTTCCGTCTTGGTCATAGGGTCTGCCGGAAAGCAGGAGCTTCGGTGGTGTTAGAGATTCTGATTTATCAACAGCTGAAGCCATCTTTGATCTTGTATTTAGTTCTAGGGTAAAAATTAAAAGATATATGAAGTATCAGCTTGGGATTCTTTCCGTAATCCTTGTACCTTCTATCCCACCATGTCCCTGGAATGCAGAGCCTTTGGCTAACATTCCGCTATCACATTTGGGATTATCCTGCAGAACATCATGTTTATCCTGCTTCCTTCAAAGTGCAATGACCACCTCGGGACCAGGACATAGTATTGCATTTTGCACCTATTGTAGCTTCTCTGAGTGCTAGGTGTTGGACTTGGTGGCCTTTGGCCTTTTCCTTATATGAGCTCTCAGAGTTTTCAGGTATAATATATGGACCCTTATGGCTTTTCACGGTAGGGATTATTTTACCAAGGAAGGTAAGTAGTTGGTACTTTTCCTTTTGCCTCGGCTGTAGTATGAGTGTATGATTACACAGCACTTCCTCAGCAGTGGATTGCATGAAGACATGCTTTGTTTGTGAGCCTGCTGTTGATTTGAGCTACATGTCCCTCATCCTGCAAAACCCCAAGGCAGGGCCACGAGGAGGCACAGGACAAGTTCAGAACAGGCAGGCTGTGCAGGGTTCACTGGGTTCCATACCTTGTGTAAGGAAGACGGGAGGGAAAGGATTTTCAGCCTCCCCGCCATGTTCTCTGCCCAAAACAACTTCTGTTGGAAGAGCACCCCAGTGCTTAGCAGCCAGCACCTTGCTTAGTTTGGGTGACTGAACCCAGAATCTCTGTGGAGGAAGCACACCTTAGCATCCCTGGATGGCAACGACTGCTCTTAGGGCAGTCCTACCTGTAAACACTGCCGCTGTCCTCTGCACCCTGGAAGCACACAGTACCAGGTACAACCTGTTCCCAAGGACTTCATAACGAGGAGAGATTCCTGGCAAAACCAAGAGCAAAACCCAGCTTCTCCAGACCCCTTCGTCCTGTCGTCTTCCTTCACGGGAAGCTCACAGAAAAACTTCTTGGTAGGAAAAGGCCGCTGCTGAAGGGATGGAAAGGAGCCCACACAGTGGAAGGTATGCACATGCCTGCCTTCTACAACTTCTCTATTATCAGTAAAGAACAAAGAAATAGCAGATGTATATCTGATGTGTTTACATGAAAGCTGCAGTGTTTACTGATGCTTTTAAGGTCATATTTTACTTCAGTCAAACATCGAAAAAAATGCAGAGAATATCTTGCAGTTAGTTAGCTAAACACCTTTTCCTGCCTTTGGATTGGGAAAGAGAGATACTCACAATAAACTTTATCTGGGGGACAGTTCAAGGAACTGGCAGGAGAGTTCAAACTCCACTAACTCAAGGTCACTCATCCACTCAAGGAGTCCAGGCTGGCTGAGCAGTGAACATAAATCATCACACCTGACGCTGATTCGGTGGCCTATGTAAAGCGTGAGTGGGTCTGCACACAGTTCCCGTGGGAGGAGCATCGTAGCACAACTGCCAGCTACAGAGGCAGCAACTGGTTGCTTCTGTGAAGAGCCCCAGACTCCACTGGGCATGGAAAGATAATTTTCCACCTAATCACTGGGAGTTCTAGTCAAAGCATGTATATATATATAGGCGTGGGGCCAAATCTGTCACCTAAGTCCATTCTGATGGAGCCATAAATCCAAGAAATCGCAGACTGCAAACACAACCAGGACACGCCCTGCGTACTCCTGCCCGTCACACCAGGTCCTAGCAGGGGACATAATGTTGCGGCATTTCCTCTTGGCATCCTAACAACTTTCTGGGAGCTACGTGGGCACCATCACTACAGTACCCCCGTATGTCCCAGCGATCCAGTCAGACAGGGAATTTTACAAATGGGAAACTGGGAGACCGCACAAGTGAATTGCCTAAGGTTTTTTGGCAGTCCATGGTTCAGACAAAAAATATCAGGTCTCCTGAAAAGAGATTTAATGTCTTATGCACTGAAACACCCTTCCTAGCAAACGCACTCTCAGACCTAGTAGTTAAAATTCCCCACTAGCTTCTTGGGGTGTCAAGAAATTACATTTATGGCCAAGTTGTGCCCACAGTCAGCTCTGAGGTGCGTGGCCCTGGTCGCTGTGAGAGGCAGGGTACTAACTAAATGGACCGTTCTGATCCAATAGTTGTCCAATTACTTGAGGTTCCCGCAGAAAAATTAGGAGAAAAAGCAGACAATTCCTGTTACTTCTTCAGAATGGAAAGCCTGAAGCCATTTTGCACTGATATCTTTCAAGACAGCCCACAACACATAAAACCTATGATGTAGCGTGAGCTCGAGCAAAGCTTATTGGGAGCTACTAATGCAAAAATAGAAACCTCCTACACTAAACAAAAGGAGTTCTGTGCATGCTCTCTCACACATGAGAGAGACTGCTTGTAAATATTCTCTGCAGTCTGCGTAGGAGTTGTGTGGAGGCAGCCTGAAGACCTCCAGCAGCAGAAAAAAGGAGATAAATGGCCATTTATTCAGCTGAGCATCTGGGGAGAAGGGGTTTAATATGTGCTAGAAGAAAACTGGGGACTGAAGTTATCAAACTGTGTCCTGGTGAACTTAAATAATAAAGTCCTGAGCTGCCTTGTACAGCTCCTGTTCCATGAGGAGGGTTTCAGAAAGGTGAGAAAGTGTCTCTCATCATTATCTTTTCTCTCTTCACCTGACAGCTTTCTGTGTTTCTTAGCTGAAAATCTCAGTTTACTGTGCGTAGCAAACTTCCATTAGCTGAGGGACTTTTCCCAGCTGCAAGACTCCATCAAGTATTGGAAAAATAATTAAGCTCAGTCAACAATATTCTTTTCGTTTTGCCCAATCTGGGCTAATCCCAGCCTTGGCACGATAGCTGTTCTCAGAAGGGCACAGGCGTGCTTTGCTGCGTGCACACACAGGTGAGCGCACGTGCACACACCCAGATGCTTGTGCAAGATAAGCGGCGCTGGTAGCACCTTCTCACGAGAGGCTGCTCCACGCTCCCTCCTACAGGGCTCCCTCGCAGCCCTGTCAGCCTCTGCCTCGCCGGGATGAAATTTCTCTGTGCTGCCCCAGGCAGTTTCATTCACTTTTCTACTTATCTGGGGATTTGTATTTTCAGCCAAAAAAGTGCAAGCATTACCGAGAAAGACAGGAGGAAGAGGGAGAAAAGAGTCAGTCACCCTCATTTTTCCAAAATTTGGTAAATGTGAGCAATTGTTTAATGTGACTTACGGAAACGTGACTTCTTCCCTTTCTTCTTTTTCCTTCCCACCAATACCAGACCCTGCAGTATCCAATACTTTCCCAGAGCCAGAAAAGATGTGCTTTTCTCTAGATTTTTTAAAAAAATAGTTCAATAATTCATTTTAACAATTTTCTTTTTTAAAATCATACAAAACCCAACATACAGGATAAAACATTTCAAATTTAAAGCCGTATATTTGACAAGGGATGACTAACCAAAAATAGCATTATTAAGGAGAAATTTCAGACATCTCTAGACCTTTCTCACAAAAGGATTTAGTGACCAATACAAGGCCCGTCTCTCTCAGAAGAAGGATTGAATATACATATGCAAACAGTTTAAATCCACTACATGAGTTTACTTTGTTAACTGTAGCTTCAGCAGCTCTGAAAGTTCGCGAACATTAATTCTGCGCTCATCTCACCGACGCAAGTGCCTTTGGTTACATTTCATTTTCATTTCGGCACAGCATGGAGAGGACCGGCTGATGGCAGAGCTGTGTCTGGCAGCTCTGCAAGTCGCTGGACGAGAGCACGAGGAATATTCCCACTTGGGTGGAAGGTGATGGGAAAACTGATGCCAGCGCTGAGAAAAAAGATCTCTACTTTGTGCATGCTACAAGTTGTCCATTGTGGCTAGCCATGCTGACACAATTAAATTACGAGTGCAGCTTAAGCAGGCTCCTTAAATAAAACAATGGAGCATTTTTTTTGTTGCTGGTGTAGCCATGTGCCACAGGAACTGTGGATTTTGGGAGGTTTGCTTGAAAGCTGGGTCTTATTAATACCTGCAAGGATACAGTCATGCAGGATTTCCCCTGTCACAACAGCCCCTCCTCCTCTGGTCTTTGGACACTGATTTCCATCACTCTCCTGGATCACCTGTTTGTCTCTGAGGTGAACTGGAACTACGGGCCATCCCAGTGTCACAGGGACATTGCCAAGGAAGGATGGGAATGTCCTGCCGGGCTTCATTGTACTAATGTCCACGATTTAACAACAACAATATCTTCACAGTGGTCTCTCCGGCAGGGGAAGCAGGAACTTGAAACTATAACGCCCTATACCGTAGACATGTAATTTGAAGGTAGGTATCTTCTTCTCCGCACCCCCACACTCATTTTGGATGCCTATACATATAAATACATGTGCATGCACATGTATGTTCACAAAGATACATGCATACACTGGCCAAAATGGGACGTCAGAAGCACCGGTGTGAACATGTGCAAGTATTGGTATGCAAAATATGCAGCATGTTCCTCTTTCTATTTCTTCAATACAGCTTTACTGTTGGCATGGCATCCCAGTGTCTACTGGGCCATTCTCAGCCCTGCACATGGACACAGGTATGTATGTTTATGTACCCAGGAAACAGCACTGGCTGAAGACTGGATAGGATTTATGAATCAGTGGCCATGTGGTTCCCTCAGTGACACTGAAGCAGGAGATGCATCATTTCCTTCTTGCTGTTGTGATACTCCCAGGGACTTGGCTGTTTCAGGAAGGGGGGAATATTTCTCAAATTTACTCAAGGACAGCTGTAAGCTTTGATTGCTTGCTTGCTTGAAATTTCACATCTTCAAAACATGCCCAACTGGAATTAACAGCAACTCACAAAGAACTAGAGGATGGGTGGCAGGAAGGGACCTCTGCCCTGAGCCCTGTTGTCAGTTACCATAGGTAAATACATAGTACTAACTCTCATAAACAAATCAAGCTCCATTTAAAACATATTAGGTTGCTTAGCCCCAAGCTCCCTTTAAAACATATTAAGTTGCCTACCCCATACTCAACAAATCCCTTGTGAATGCAGGCGAATGCAGCTTTCCCGATGACACTCAAAGCAGCCCTATACCAGGGCATTAAACCTGCCTTCACTCTGCTGGTCAGTATTACATTTTATACGCACTAGAATTTATGCTTCCCGTATATCGGTGGCTCATAGTCACGCTGTGACTGACTAATGCAGCATGATGCAGCTTGTGCACCAGATCCAGCACAGCACACTCCCATTCAGCCAGTCATCTTCTCCCTACGGTAAATGGCTGGTTTTGTAGCAAATGGTGCCCAAGAACTGAACATCTTCACCCTTACGGCAGCCAGCTCAGAGCCCATAGCTATTGCTCCATCCCTGCGCATCAGAGAAGGAATCGGGAAAATGCAGTACCTTCTTGCAGTGCCTGGCTAGAGCTTCTGCCTTATTATGAGCGGGAGAAGGAGCATCCAACAGAAGCTGAAACCGCTGTCATGTCATGCGGTGGGGAAAAGGAGTGCTCTGGGGGCAGCCTGTCCTCTTGCATTTGTGTGAGGGGTGACACGGTGTGGTCCACAAAGGCCTGAGCGACAGGTGTCACTGTCACAACCTATGAAGTAAGGGGAAGGACAAAGTGTCCCAAGTCTTGGTTGCAGCTGAGTTTGAACCGCCCTGGACCAATACACATATAGATCTTCCCCACCCCCTATTTCCAGCTGAGGAGCATCTCTCTAGCTGATGGCAGAACATCTTGTTAGAAGCTCTCAGCCTTCTCAGATCAGGCCCTATGCTCTGCACTATTACATTTCACCTCATTACTACCCTCCATTGCTCACTGCTCAAGCCAACAAGAATTCTGTGGGTAGCATCTCATGCACCCCATTACTGACAATACTCAACACTGTCATCAGTTAATGCCCCTGTCTCCTTTTGACTTCTGGTGCCACAGCTGGGAATGAAACATCAAATAAGGCCCATTCCAAGCCCAGTCCTGGAGGAATTCCACCAGTAATTGCTTCTGGCATGTTTCTTCTCATTCCATCATAACCTATCATGATCTTTCTGTTTGTCAGTGCTTTCCTTATCGTAAAATTCGTGTTTCTCCAGTATAAGAAATAATTTATTGGGTTTATTTCAACCTCTCAGTGCAGATTGACTGCACTTGCCTAGTCTAAGAAGGTGAGATATCTTATAAAAGAAAAGCACCAGGTTAATTTGGCATGATCTACCTTCAGCAAATTCATGTTGTACTTCATCCCATTTCCAGTTATCTCCTGTCTCTTTCCTTCAGCATAGTTTGTGTGTCCAGCTGATCCACATATCTAATGTGTGAGTAGAAGGTGAAAAGAGAGGAGAGAGCTGGTGCTCAGTTCCCCTCTGTACTCTGTTCAGTGTCTGTAACACTGCAGCTGCTGAGTCCACGCAGGCAGCCTAACACAGAAGGAACAAAACAAGGAGTAAAGTTATGAGCTCTCCCATGAAGCTCTCCCATGGAGCACGGACTGTGCATCCTTCCTGATAGAACCTGTTGCCTCATGAAACTCAGGGCCCGAGGGGCTGAGTCAAATATCTTAGATAGAGATGAAACACTAGCAATTATTAAAAGACAATTAAAAGGATTATCTTTCCTCATACTCCATAAACTGTTCTCTATCTGGGCTAGGAGGACGTGAACTCCTCAGTTGAAGAGCTCTTGATTAGGTGCACAACGTAAATTTAACAACTTTCTCTGTACTGTTTGGCCACTGTCCCAGAGAAGATATCACTGCAGATGAAGCGTCGTTCTTCTCCACCAGAGCCACGGCTGCATCTTCATTTATAACCTCCACGGCGTATCTCCACTGCAGAGACACACTGTTTCTGGGGAGTGTGGGGGTGTGTGGATTCGGTTTGCTTTCCACACACTGCATTTGGAAGTAGACAGCGTGGGAAAGTTCTTGTGTAAACTCCATGCCAAGCAAGAGCGTGCCTGTATGGCATGGGCGCTGGGTTCGGTGAGCAAGGAGGCTCTGTATCGACTTGTTGATGCTTAAGGAAAGGACGGTGCCTATTGATTAGGGCACGTAGGCAGATGAGCTGCAGACACGGTGCAGGGTTTAGGGACCTGCAGCTCGCTGGGAGTGGCTTGCTTGTGAGAATGCACCTGGCAGATGCAGACAGATGCATGTGTAGGCAGCTCTGCACAGCGACACAGCACTGGTGCAGCAGGCAACCTGGGCAGGCCCCTCCTCGCTCTGCCCCTCGGGCACGCAGGCATGCGTTATGCACCAGCAGCATGGGGAACTGCCAAGATGGCAGGCATCGGTGGTTAGCACACAGCCAGCTTCCCCCGTGCTGGAGGAGCCTGGAGCTGGGTGCTTCAGTAAGGGGTGCAGCCCAGACAGCCAAACCCTGCACATCCCACAAGCCTGCAAACGGAGTGACAATAATCGTCATTACCCCTGTTTCCCCACTGCCACAGCAGCCCAGATGTGGCCTTCCAGGTACGCTCTCAGCCTGAGCCCCAGTCTGCTCTGGCCTTTTTTCTTTGCCAAAACCAGCCCAGAAGGGTTGTCCTGGCTGCCAGCCTGTTCCCCTCTCCAGCAAGTGGAGAGGGAGGAGGAACGGCTGAATGGAGGGTGCGGGGAGGCCTCAGGGCACAGTGCGAGATCTTTTCTCTACAGTGCGAGATCTTTTCTCTAGTGGACACAAGATCGACCCACAGACTATGTCTCCTTTACACTGGGGAGCAGGCCTTGGTATCCTGTACCAAGTAAGGATTTTTGTGAGCTAAAGATTCAGGTCTTTAACTTAATCTTCAGGCTCTGTTGCACTGAAGCCAACTTGGCCTCTCTGAAACTGCGAGGGAGGCAGTAAGACCCTCACGGGAACATGGTGAGTTTTTTCTCCCCTTTTCCCACCCCCACTCCAAATCTCCACCACAATTCAGGAAGATAATGCTACATTACAACAACAAGAGGGCAGGCCAGCTGATGGAGTGGGGCTCTCATGAAGAGTTTAATAGACTGAAATGTGGAAATTGTGGGCGTCCATCTCTTTTACCAAGTAACAAGCAATAGGACAAGAGGAAACGGCCTCAAGTTGTGCCAGGGGAAGTTTAGATTGGATATTGCGAAAATTTTTTTTACTGAAAGGGTTGTCAAGCATTGGAACAGGCTGCCCAGGGAAGTGGTTAAGTCACCATCCCTGGAGGTATTTAAAAAACACATAGACATGGTACTTAGGGACATGTTTTAGTGGTGAGCTTGGCAGTGTTAGGTTTACAGTTGGACTCAATGATCTTAAGGGTCTTTTCGAACATAAATGATCTATAAGAGAGCTAAGTGGCCAGCACACTCTTCCAGCAACTGGACCAGAAAAGCAGAGGACTGGGAAAGGGGAACAAGAGAGAAGGCAGCTACTATCTTGCCAACCATGTCCCATTCCAGCCTCCTTTGTGCATGCAGCTGCTTGGGGAACCACCGCCCGTGCAAAGTTTTGCATACAGATGGCCGATGTGCTGAGCACTGCCTCAGGCACCTGCCCCTCACTGAGTTACGCAGTCTTTCCACAGCCCCTCCACCAGTTTGTACATACCCAGCTCTCCCAACAGCTGCTGACACAGGAATTTGGAGAAAAGGCAATGGGCCTCCTTCCAGGCACCTGCTGGCTGCTGGTGGAGCCAGGTCCCCTCCAGGAAGCAGACCCCCAGGAATGGTGCAATGCCATCCTTTCACCCCACATGTTGCACGTTTCCTAGTCTCAAGCTATGCGCATATCCTGCAAATCGCACCACCCTTCCCCAGGGGCCTACAGTGGAACCCAACATGCCTGAGAAGAGCAGTTTAGGGCCAATTAGTCCTTCAAAACTACCCCACATGTATTTATCTAGCTGCTGGTTCCTAAACCGACAAGACCTTCTGTGAGTGCAAACCCTTCTAACATTCAGTGGACATCAACCAACAATAACAAAAACAAATTAAAAAAAAACAATTCTTACTTAATCTTTTTATGAGCTTGAATTTTACAATTGACTATCACAAAACAGAATAGAACCTTTGAGCACTTTTGTTATTGGATAATCTATAAGCCTTTTATTTAGACAAAGAAAACTTAAAACATATTGAGAAGAGAATATTTTCCTTCCTGCTGTGAAATTAATGTACTGGCTCCCTCATGGCCAAATGGTAAAGAAATATAAAAATGATTTTGCCCAAATACTGGTTTCTCTGTCGCACTTTGTTAAGCAGATACATCACTCATGCTGTTCTCTTCAGATAATGTCAAACGATAATGAGGCAGAACAAGCAGACTTCAAATAAGGCAGGACAATAATACTAGGAGAGCTCAAAAGAAACAATTGGCTCTGGGTTTCTTTAACAACATTTATGTTTAAACAATTGCATTGAAATCCACCTCAGTTTACCAGCTTTTAAATGAAACAACGAACAAATAGTCCCAAAACTGCTGACATTTTGACTATGACTTTGAGCAAAAGAATATAAAAACGCATTCATCTCTATAAAGGTTCATCTAAAGTATCTTGAAAGCTCCCTCACTTTATTTCAATTTGTTCTAGTCCCTTGGCAACCAGGACTTAGTCACTCCATATAAACTATGACTCCTAGGTGCTGGATTTGCAAGAGGATCTTGCCCCAGAAGGTATTGCATACGGTAGCAAGGGACAGTCCTGTTTTTCTCAACATTTTCACAGCTTGGCATTTCAGAGAAAAAAGAACTCATTAAACAGCTAGTTAATATGCTGGGAATGACCTTGCAAAGAGAAAAGAGCATGAGAATAAAGTTCTCACAAAACTTGTATTTATGTATGTCAGCTTGTGTAGATTGAAAAACGATGAAAAACAAGTGTGGGGTGTCCAAAGTCCCAATCCAATTGCCTCTAGCTTTGCCCAGGCAAGCTGTCAAGCTGCCTTCCTGTATAAGAAAGTGTTTTATGACCAGATCTTACTTAGCTCCATACTTTGCAAGAAGGCTGGTGTCACATGATGGCCACTCTGGATGCTAGGCTCCAACCTGTGGCCTTCATTTCAGTTGGTGATCCCCAGTCTATGCTGACCACAGCAATAGAAGTTTCTCCCAGTACAGGATTTGGTGGCATGAAAAATGGAATTCAGTGTGTGAAAAAAAAAGCCTTAAGAGATGAAAACACAGCTGTGGACTGAAGCCAATCAGATCACTCTGGCTTGCTATCACTGTTCGAGTAGGGAACATGCCCTTCCCAGAATACATCCTGTCCCTGAGGACTTAATGCAGATGAAAACTTCAGAGACCAGATTCTCAGCTGGTATAAATTGGCATAATTTCATTAATTGAACCAGCCAGACCAGGAGCCGACTGAAAACCTGGTTGCTGCAAGCCACATCTGGGATACTTCTTTTCCTACACTTTGCTGGGTGAACTATCATCCTTCTTACTGACCATCATTATGTAAACCACAGAATGGTGATTTTTACCCGAGACATGCTTTTCTATCTGACCAAAAGGCCACAGAAGAAAGAGTTGACAGGATCCTCGGGAAATCAGCTTGCCCATCATCTACACTACAGCAGGATTAGTTGTACTTACACTGTGCACTTGCTCCATATCTTCAGATCCCACAGCTCATGGGTATTTCCAGGTGTTTTGTTTTTAATGTCTGGGCAATTTTGTCCACAGCAAGACAAAATGCAGAGGGAATCTGAACGCCTGCAGGTGTAGAGCAGGTTTTGAGGCAGCTCCTCACCAAGATCCCACCAGGATGGTAGAGTGGGACTGGGCTGGAGAGTAGTAAGGAGTACAAACTGCAAAAAATGGGTGTCCACTAACAGCAAATTTACACATGTTCCTAGGCAAGGGTAGCAAACAGGCTCTGGCTGCTGGCACCACTTCCACAGATGTCCTGAAAGCTTGGAAGAAGTAGAATATATCCTGTGTGACTGGGACAAAGGATTACTTGGATTCAACTGATGTGTATGGCCTACGGACTCCTGTACCCTCCACATGGGAGTTTAATTATTCTCCATTCTTATGCATGCTGTAAATTGTTTGTTACTCCAGCTATCACATATCTGTCTCAGCTCTCTCCAGATCTTTTTTTTTTTAACATGGTAATATGTTCCTCATGGATTAATTCAATTATTTATCAAGCACGAACTATCCAGAAGTATAAGACTGAGATTTATGAAAGATCATTTCTTCAAGTAAAACCCATGAAACCGAGTTACTGAATGCAAAGAGTCCTCCAGGGAGAGTGTTTCAGAACAGAAGAAAATAATTGCCATTTTCTATTTGTTCTACTGACTTTTTTCCCTTATGTTCAGCCACAGTTTGCACACCTAAACCAATACAAAGACACCAAACCAAGTATCCTGACCATCCTATGCAACCTTGCAGTAACACACCCACAGCTGAAAAACAGAATCCTATACGCTGACTGCACTTACGACAGAGAAAGAGACAAAAAAGTCCTTCTTGCCATTAAAACCACCAACCATATGCTTATTAATTTACTATAAATTCAGCAAATCACCCTCCAATAATTTCTAGCTTAATCTAATCTTGCTTGCCTTTTAACACCCAATTAAAGAGACAGATACCACAATAAGCATAATAAATCAACCAACTTGCAGAAGCACCAAACACACAAACACATCCGCAAACCTGAATGGGGAATAACACCTGACAGAAGTTCTCAAGAAGATGATGTTATCTGTCATTTCTGTTGGAACCTTGCTATAACTTAAATCAAGATAGAGCATGCATGGACTTGGGCACTGTCCCAACATATACAAGGGCACAAGTCATGACCAAAAAATTTCACAGTCAAATTTTTCTGGAGCATCCCCAGGGAGATGGTATTGTGTGTTCTTCACTGCTCTAAGGGCCTGGTAGAGATATTTTGGTGGAATTGCTTTCCCTCAGGACTTCTTCAGCCCAAAGCCGGACACAGCTAGGGAGGTGCAGCCTACTAAGGCTTGCTGAGGACCTGAATCTGTGTGTCTGTGTGAGCATGTACATGCTCGTGTTGAAGGGGAAGGCAAATAAAGTCAGAAAAAAACATAAAAACTCAAGACATTCATTAATTTTCCCAGCAATCACACAAAGGCTACAGCTTTAATTAAAATCAAATTAAACTAGCTCTAGACCTCTGACCCATGTCAGGAAAGAGAGTCAACAGCTGCCTGAGGGGGTAACATCAGAGCAGACAGGGCTTTTCTATTCTCCAAGGGGTAAGCTGTAAGCTGAAGATGTCAGCTGAACCACCACTATCTATTACTTGGAAAGGAGCATACTCCTCTCTTGGTGCTGTAGAAATACAAAGAATGTGACCACAGCAGCTTCAAAAAGTTTCAGGGCACAACTAGAGTGACAGGCCCCTGTTCCTACTGTGTGACATTAATGGCCTGTAAGAGAGGCCCCAGTTCTGCACCTCAGCCTTCATGAGAAGACTGCACGGCAGGACAGGGCACATGGGGCAAGCTTGAGAAGCCACCTTTCAGCACCCACCCCAGGCAGTGCATGCCCTACAACATGCGTGCCCAGGGCCACCACAGTGACTGTGGGCCCAGTTAGGTGGGCCCTGGCAGGGCCAGTGGCGGGAAGGGGCTGTCTCCACAGGTGATGCAGTGCTCCCATGCACTGAGCAAGGATCACAAAACACGGCCTGAGATCCCAACCCTCTCTTCTTTCCTGCACTTCTTTGCCTTCTTGTTGTTCAGAGTCGTCTCCTAAAGGAGACACTTGGCTGAGCTGAGCACTACTTTTCCCAAAGCAGCCAAAGGACAAGGCAGAGATGACCATCACCCCACTACGTGATAACTTATTGACTGGAGAGCGCTTGTCTGCAAAATGGAAGACCACCTCTCAGTTGCCCCTCCTCAGCATGATGATAATCCAGGTTTTCCTCCACCCACCTGCATATGCCCTCAGGCTTTCTCTCTTCCTGCTCCAGATCTGCCTTCCTGTCTGAGCCCAGCTCTGCTTTTGCCACCCCCAGTCCTGGTGGTTAGGGAATATAAATCATAATGAAAACTGTGGGTTTGAATGCCTTCAGGCTGAGAACAGCATTGGATCCAGGTGCTTCCCAACACTAAGCAAGAATGCCAGCCATTATGCTTATTCCCAGCAGAAGTGCCACCAACAAGGGTCACATTCTTATGATGGCAGCTACAGTGCTTTGTGGCGAACTCAGAGCTAAACGTACAGGCGAAAAAACAGGCTGGGAACTGGTCGATTTCAGGTTTCTTCATGCTAAAAGTCTAGATTGTGAGGGAGTTTACACGTACTTACATTCTCAGTGTATCCCCTTCATTTCCTGCATGGCTAGTGAACTAGGGAATATAGCTGCTTCAGATTTAGGCTGTGCTGAAGAGAAGGTATTTTGGATTGCTTTCTGGAGGTAAGGCACCTACATTTCACCAAAACCCAGTTTCAAGCACTCTGACTCTCATTGAAAGTTGCTAGCAAAACAGATACCCAAGAGCTTTATGTCACAATAGCAATAAAGTGTCTTGTTTTATTGGGACAGGAATTAGAAATAGCATTACATGGAATTTTAAATGAACCCAAGCTAAACATGGGAAGACAAATATTGTCATTCTTCCAGTATGCTTCAAATCATGTATTTCATGCCTGGTTTTAAGCCTTGGAGCTTCGGTGTTAAAGACAAAGGTATATACTGCCCCAGGAGAGTTCAGCAAATCCCTTTTTCTAAAAGGTGGTTCATATTACAACCTGATTTGGCCCTGGTATAATTCTGCTGTTTTCAATCACAAGATTTTATTTTGCTTGCTGCACGTTTCCAAGCTAGGAAAAGACTCAGGAAACAACACAAAAAAAGATTTTCCATGTGACAGCACCTCTCTATGTTAAAGCCTAGGCGTATACATGTGGCATATTTAGTGTACCGTGGCCCAGGGAACTGTATCTTTCAAGGGATCTCCCAAGATTAAGGCTCAAAACATACTATGTGGCCTTGGGAAAAGCACTTAGTCTTTCTCTGGCTAGTTCTATTGTATAAATTAAATGCTGCCAGGGGATGTTCCAGGGCATTGGAATCCAATCCTCTATAAACTGTTGACATAATCCTTGGCATCAGTTTCGCTGAAGCCAGCTGGCAGTGTCCCAAACAATTCCCCACAGAGCTCAGAAGTCAGTGCAACCCAAGGCCATTCCCAGCAGACATGCAGAAGGCAGCCACTCCACTTTGAAGGGGAACGCAGTGAACACAGGCTGCTCATGCCAGTCAGCCTCTGGGCTCAACAGCGAGCCTGGGCATGTTTTGTTGACTAGTATAAACACAACTGATGCGCCTAAAATGGAGATAATGTATCGTTTCCTTTATAAAGTGCTTTGTGACTTAGGGATGCAACTACCGTTACAATCCTTGCAGACACATAACTGGAATGCCCATAAGATTATTTGAAAGCCCTTGTAAGTAAAGGTATCTTTCCCCTCTCAGAGTACCATATAGGGAACAGCTGCCAGAAAATACATCCTATAGGAAGCTCATGCTCACATCTACAGGTAACGTCTGCCAGAAAAAAAAAAAAATGGAAGTAGCATGATGCCCTATGGGGAAAAGATTTCTATTCCTGCTCTTTCAATTGCAGGAGAAAAGATGTTTATGCATTGCGCCACTCCTTGTGAGAGAGCAAGGTGGCCTCATCCATCTCCAGAGATCCTTTGCTTTAGCTGGCACTCTCTGTCCCACCTGACAATCTTGCTACGGCCACAGAAGCCAGGCCACCTGTGCTTGTGTGATGGATGCGCATTCAGCACTGGAACAACTTTGAGCCAAGCTCCTCTCTTCCAAAAAGGGCTCAACTGGAGAGCACTTGGTGATGCTACAGATCTACTCTAGAGGCCAGTGAGCAATAACAGGGAATTAATGCAAGAGGAACAGAGAGAAAGTAAAAGCAGAGAGAAAGCACCCCTCCTCCTTCTACAGCCACTGCTTCCCCTGATCCTTGCCAAGTATGCTGGAGCTCCTCACTCTGTTTGAGCCTTTCACTTGAAACGTTTTGCTTACAATGCTCCATTGATCCTTCCAGATGCAAAAACAATTAATGTCTCCTCCAACTTTGGATTTCAGTGGGTTAGCAGCTGGGTTCAAAATACAAGTCATATTTCATTCACCATATTTCAGCTGTCAATGAAAGGCAGTCACTTACAGAATGGGAAGTTAGAGCTTTGTAACAACTCATACTGGCATTACTTACCAGTCTCCACAGTCAAGGGCCACCTTTTTGGCCAAATGGACAACAAATGACTGCCAACACTAAGCATCTTGTGTTTGCTCATCCTGAAGCAGCAGGCTCCATCACTTCCCCACACTCCTCCTGCCAAATAGAGTAGAATTGGTTTATCTTGATTTAAGTTTGTGCAACTTTACATGTACATAGTCTTTCTAATCAAAAATGCATACATGTATTTGCTTACAAATGTAGGATAACATGCCGTACAGTACAATACTGATATATTCAGGGGAAACAATCCTATTTTGGAAATGGGCTGAGACTTTTGTTCACAGCAGCTTACACACAATTTCCTTCAGAGCTGTTAGCCCACACCTCTATGCACACTCTGTGTGCAGGTGCATTATAGCCCGCGGCTGGAGCTGCTTTGTAAGTAATAATTTCTGTGTAAAAAACAACAGAAAATTGAATTGGTGATAATTATTATGGCAGGTCTTCTTTTTCTAAGATTTTGGAAGAAACCAATCTCTGACACAGGGAGGCACTCAGCTATGTCTTCAGTTGCCTAAGTGTTCACTAGCCTGTTTTACAGAGAGGAAGCGTTTGCAAGAGGCTTTCATCCTGAAATCATGTCCTCTGCATAGATGATCCTGTGGTTTTCATCATCCACTGCGCTCTCATCTCATTTCTGAATGAAGGAATAAAAATATACTTGCACACTTGGAAGGACCAACTTCCAAGGAAACATTACTGCTGCAGAGAAGACAGAATAGTTCCGCTGTCAAAGAACTGATGGGCTGGCTGTAGCAGAACTTACACCATTATCACACCTCTCTCTTCTGATGGCAATGTAGAAGTAAATAATGACCCTACCAAAGACTAGTTTTGGCAGTAGCTTTGTATTAAAAAATGAGAATGCTTCACTGCTTTCGGTAATTATTAAATTAGATGGATTATTAACTAGCAGGCTACATTTTTTAAAGTGTTCTTTTGGCCAAGTGCCCCTGCAGACTATCATGAATTGTCCAACTCCAAAACCTTCTTCCACTCACTGTTGCTAAAGCTGCAACTTTCTACAGCATTTACAAACGGCTGTACTTTTCAAAAAGGCAGAAATACTCTCAAATTTAGCTACACATCTGGCAACATCTGTCTCAGATGTTCACAGGACTCTCCAACCTCTCAAATGGAATTGCTTTAGACTGACAGAGCTTGAATCTACACTCCTGACTCAGCTCTTTCCACAGCCCAACCACTGTGCAGGTACATAAAACACATGGACAGTTGGCACTAGCTCACTCCTGCGGCTGATGGTACTTGCCCTTCAGATTTCCCAAAGGAGAGTAACCCCTGCTTCACACTATTCAAGGCCTTTTTTGTTCTGGTTTTAATCCTGCGCCCAGCCATGGGCTTATTTGACTCCTGAACTGCTGTCAGCAGGAATGATGCCACTTGGTACCGTTCACAAGAGATTCAGCACCTGCAGGCTCAAACTGTGAGTCAAGAGAAACAATTATGTGAAAGTAATTTATGCGCAGAGCAGGAAAAGCAAGTGGTAGAATGTTGGAGTAAAGCGACTATTTTATTCAGAAAAAAGGGACGTGAGGGCTAATGCACTGTTAAATAGATACATGAGAAAAAGAGAATGTAGGTATATAGGCTAAAACCAACTCCACTTTTATTCTTTAAAAAATAATGGGAAATAAAAACGTGGTTTGATTTTTCATGGAAAAGGGGACACTTGGTCCAAGTCCCACTATTTTCATGAAGCATGAAGATTAAATTATGTCTCTTGTTTTTAATGGGCAAACTATTTCCACTAGGTGTGGAAGAGGACTGTCTGGAGTGACTGAATTGGAGGTGGCTGGCCCAGCCCCGGGAGGGCTGTCACCAAGCAACTCTGTCTTTCAGGAAACACACCAGGGCCGGGCCTGGTGGCTTCAGTGGCTGCTACTTCTTACTGTCCCCTGGTGAGGGGTAGGCTGAGGCAAAGAATGGCTTGCTGAAAGTAAAGCATAAATCTAAAGAGATCTCAAAGCTTCTGCCTCCTTGTTGGACTCTGTGGGGCACTCTGCTCAGGGAAACTTGGGACTGAGGAAGCCACTGACACACGACCCCACGCCATGAAGGCAGGGCAAGGCCCACCCTGGCTTCGCTCCATGCCGGGAGCTCAGGAGCTCCCCTCCACCCAGACGAAGCCATTTCCTAATATTTCTCAAACCTCAGCTCCAGGGAGCCTGCACAGAGCTTGGGAGCCGCCTGTGAAGCACTCAGGCTTCAGAAGTAGAAGAAGGGGCCGTCCTGCGGGACCGCCATGTTCACCGCGCCGCCCGCTGCCTGTCCTCACGGCCACCCCCCTCACTCCCCAGCGACCCCCGGCGATTTCTTTGCCCGGGTGACTCCAGACCGGCACCTGAGGTCGAGCCAGACACGCTGCTTGCAGCATTACGTCCGCCTCCCCTCTGCCGTCCGCCCCGGGGGCGGCGGGGCCGGCGGCGGCGCAAGGCCGCCATCTCGCGGCTCGGGTGGGCGGCACGCGCCGCCG